>CM064551.1:46683196-46780696 GCA_032716605.1 Paralithodes platypus | reverse complement strand
TGCTCTCACTCTTGGTCTGAGTCTCTCAACCAACGTCCATGTTTCGCTTCCGTAAGTCAGTGTCGGGATTACCACACTGTCATATGTGCTCTATATGAAAAATATTTATTTCCGGCCCCCTTATATGAATACTATATCCAGCAATGGACTTTTCCAGGCAACGGTCCCATAAAGTCTGTTGTATCGAGGTTTGAGTGTATATATGTTATTATTATTTACTGTATTTCTATCTTTTTCCTCCTTATATTATTACATTATATTATGTAAGCCAGGTTAGTTAGAATGCCTCTATTTCAGTTTTTATAGGCTTCGTTAGTTTTATCTAGCGGTCGCCAGATTTAGGAATAGGCCTTTGCCTATTTTCCTTCAGTGCTTTTCCAATCTCCTAAATTCAAAATCCTTAATTCTAACTATCCATTCTTATCATCTTTTCAATTAACCTGGCAACGGCGAGGGGGGGGGGGGGGGTATTGAACTAGCTGCCCATGGGCGAGCATATAGGCTCCATTCAGGCCTATAATCGTCATTTTACGATAAATATCGTTATTACTTATTCATATGAGCCTATTTTACCTTCACTATGAAGATAGTAACCTGTAACAACAATAAAACAAGTTAAAATATATTTTTTCTGTTCAAAATCGCGAATATAGATGGACCAGCCATTCATGAATTATGGAGAAAATTGAGGCAACCCCTCCCTCCACGAGGCCTCAAGCCACACTGAGCTTACTCATACACACACTCGCTTATGTAACACACCCGCTAGGCACGTAAGCACATCCTCCACACATTTTGCTAATGTTAGCACCAAAATATACCAACGAATTAGGGAATAACAGGGAAAATAGGTGATAATTGAAGGGGGAGGGGAAAAGGGGGAAGGAGGGGATGTGGAGGAGTGATATGAGGTATAGGGAAAAAAATAAATAAAAAAATAAATAAATTGTTTAGTGCTACTGGGGCCGTTTATTTTATTTTTTTAGGCCTCCCTCTTAAGAGCTTTGCCGCCCTCGCCCAGTAAAACTTCTTATGAGCTTTCTCGACGTTTATGGGTTAATCTTTAATTTTCTTCATCATAACGTTTTCTTGCTGTTAGCCTAACTTTTTCTCTGAGCGTCGCGCTTTCGATAACAATTTTAATGGCGGACTGGAGGCTATCGCATTTCCTTATCGAAAATTCTAGATGCTCCAAATTTCATCCCTTTTTATGTTTTCGTTACTTTGAGCTTTCTCTTTGCGTTTTAACCCTTCCAGCCCAGGTGTCCTTTTAAAAGGACACCGCGGCAGATGGGCAGAAGCCCGGGTGTCCTTTTAATAGGCAGTAAGCTTGAAAGCATATTCAGCTTGGTCTGAACGCCGTGCGTCCGACGCATGTAGACAAAGCCGATCGTTGCGTCACCGCACCTTCGAAAACAAGAAGGAGACGTCGGATCAATGTTATTGTTGTGACGTCAGACGAAATTAGTGTCTGAAAAGCTCCAATATTGTCAACATCGCGGAAAAATTCGCTCCACGGAAATCGTCATCACAACTGAACCAGTTGACTTAGAGAGCTCTACTCAATGCCAGTCTACAGATTGGAAACCGCACTACGTTTATAGATGCGTGGGAAATTTCTAGCAGTTAAAATAAACAAAAATACGGTAGCCTAGGCCTAGACGTTTTCGGCCAGATCGCCCGGGTGGGTAGGGTTAATAACATTTTTTACGAAAAATTATTCTTTTTCACTTTATATAGACAAATTATTGTACTATTATTTCATACATCTTCATAGTCTCTGTACCTTCCAGGTTTTCTGTCTTGTTTCAGAATTGGGGAAATGTTATTCTTTTATGATACTTTTGCCTATGATTATTTTTGATACATGCCACCGTAGCCTCCTTTTTCAGAATATTATGATTTTAGGCTACGAACCAACCATCAGTTGGTCCCCTTTTTGGAGTCTCACTCCGGTCCTTTATAGGTCGGCTAGTGTTAGACCGGGGCTTGGTTTTTGTATCTCCGGTCACTAGGAGATCCCCGTGTACTCTTTTGAAGTCCGGGTTGAAGCGGAGTAGGCGGAGGAAGGGGGCCTCTTTTGTATATCTTTTATTTTGCCTACTCCGCCGGAGTTCCTCTTGTATATATCCAAGATTCTCCGGGTAGTTTTATCTACCATTTTACATTTACTCCAAGGTGCTTTTGTCATTACACCCCGCACCTATCATTCACATGGAGTTTTTTCCGGGTTGTATATGTCCTAGCCTTATCTCCGGGTCCTCATAGTTAAGAAACCTTATCTCTCGCACCATTTTTATTAACTCCGGTTCACAAACACCGAGTGCTACTATAACTCCGGGTGCAATTATATAAAAATTCATATTTTACTCCGGTTCACAAACAACCCAGGGTCTCAAAACAAGTATCAACTTTACATGGTGATTGAGATAACTCAGTTTCAATTAATTCTGAGTATTCTCCATTAACCCTCCAGCCCCGGCTACGCATTACATAAATATTGCCCAAAACGCGGGTGTTTTGGCCGAAAAACGTCTAGGCTAGGCTACCGTATCATTGTTATGCTGACTGCTTCCCGCATTCCCGCGCATCCCCAAGCGTAGCTGTGTTATTTACCTGTAGAATGGCGTTAAGTAGAGCTCTCTAAGTCAAGTGGTTGATTTGTGATGATGATTTCATTGGAGATAACTTTATAGCCAAAACAGCCACTTTACACTACTTTTCGATACTTAACAACAACATACAGGCACACACGAACAAGCGACGCTCTCCTTCTTGTGGCCGGAGATGCGGGGCGTCGGTCCAGCCGGCTGTTGTTTACATGCGTCGGACCGACGCCTCACACACCAAGGTCACAGGCTTTCAACCACTGGTACAATGTTGTACCACCCGGGTTCCTCGGGGCAAAACTTAATGGTACACACGTGTACCATCCGAGTTTGAAGGGTTAACTCTAGTAGTTCTAATAATATTTATTCTCATCCAGAGGAGACGAGAAGGAGCCTGACAGACTCCGGTTGCCTGGATACTCTCGCAGAAGCCGGAGCTCTCGTGTCCACCTTGTTACACAGCACTCCTTCCTCGCCCGGACCCTCCACCGGAAACCGGAGTGAGAGGCCCTGTTCGCCTCCACTCGGCCCCAAATTTCGAATTCTCATATCAACACGAGTAAGTACGAACTAACTTTTATTATCAGAGTACAATAAAAAAATCCGGGTTCTCTACCGGGCATCCAATTGCATGTTTGAAGTTATTAGTCCTCCGTGTAACTTACACTTGTTTACCTAGTGAAAAATTTAATTCCCACTAGTCAATAGGGTCACTGTAAAATAAAATTTAATACAAAGATTTTTCCACTTTTAATCTTCGCATGGTTGCACATATGAAGGAGATTTTATTCGTTACCTAATAGGAGTCAAATATCTCTTTGAATTACAAGGTTCCTGTATTGACTCTTTCTCTAGACTACTGTGACATAATCAACATTAGCCAAGATTAACTCTGAATTACCCAACTCAGATAACGGATCTACCCTGGGTTGTCACCTCTACACTCGAGGTCCTACTTCACGCTGGAGGACGAGTGAGAGTTCCCGGGCTTCGCCACTCCGGGTCCTTCCTCCAAGCGAATGGCGTCTTTACAACAACGTTCTTCCACACCTCCGCCGGAACACATCCAGTGGTGTTCGACGGCAGGCTGTAGACAACTTCCCTTAATAGCACATAATCAATGCTTATTTCATGTACCTTGCATAGATCGCACTAGAGCGGCTTGGAATACTCTTGTCTGCCAGTCATGTTCTCTTTATGTTAACAAATTCCATGATCATAGTTCCCCTCAGGATCAATCTCTTGCTAAACAAGTCCTCTTATCTGCATGGGACGATATCAAGACTTACATTTCAAGGATTTAAAAAAAGGTTCCGTCTCTGTCTGACCCGAAATCTCTTGAATTTTTGAAGATCACTATTCCTCCCTCTCAGAGGACTAGCCGATCAGTAACCCTTTCTAAGTCTAAACATTCATCCGATCGGAAACGTAAATCTTCATCAAGCTCTAGTTCAAGAAGTAAAACGTTTGCTCGGAGTAACTCCCCTCAGTCTGACACGAGCACGGCTGTCACAATTAATTTGGATTCTGATCAACAATCTAGTACTCTAATGGAACATAAAGCTCCCAAAATTTCTTATCCCAGACAGTCTCTTGAGTCAATTCAGTCTTCCATTCCTAGTTTCCAGATTAAACCACTATTGAAAACTGCTGCGTCAATCAATCCAGACGTAATTACTGTTCACGCTGATATTCATCATTCGGGGGATTCTCCAGTCAGACAGGGTCTTACAATCACTCCTCTCCAAAACAAGCTTATATCTCAACAACCTTACGTACTAGCAACTGACATGCCTGAAATTTTAGATAGTCAGTTAAGACCAGGTCGAGGAGTGGAAGAAGAAATTTATCTCTCAAACTCACAGGATAATTTGCATGCCACCAACCCGGAAGATCCAGGTGAAGGAGATTTAGAAGGGTTCACTAACTATCAATCTTTTGAAGAAGATGACACTTGGTTCCAGGGTCAACAAATCCACGAACGACCCTTCTCTCCTTCACAGGCATCTGAAGGAGATGTGTCTCATAATACTTCCGTATCTAAGGAATATGTTGCTAATGTAGTTCAGGAATCCCTAGAAGATTTTGCTTTACAAGTGTCAAAGGATATGGATAGTAAACTAGATAAGGTGTTACAAGCTATCTCTAAAATGCCTTCCCACACCCTGACCACCAGACCATACCCTTAGCAGTCAATCCTATTCTACCTAAACCATATCCCAATGTTACACTCGGACAATCAGTTACTCAACCCAAGCAACAGAGCAACTTGCTTCAGCAACCTATTTTTCTGTCTCCCATTACACCAACTGCTCTTGAAATTGACCCCGACCCTCCTAAACAACCCCTACCCCTTCTATATGGCCCTCCTCGTCAATGGGACAAAGTACCCATCTTCACACCAATAGGGGCCACATCAGACTCTTCAGATTCCTTCCCGGTACCTCGAGACTGGTCAGTCGAAATTAATTAATTTTGTCAGTTACGAGCAAAGGATGAGGAGGGTAGAGTGTAAGATGTGTTAGTCTTCCCCTTCCCATCAACACAAGAAGCTAGATTTTTTGTGTACAAATAGGCTCCAGCCATTACTTCCACTAAACTATTCAAACCTTGGTCCGATTTCAAAAAATCAGATGGCCACGATGCCTTAAAATTACTTTCTTCCCTTTGCACAACCGGATGCACCACGATCCTGAGTGAGTCACAAAATCAAATGCGAGAACTCACTGGGGCGGGTGCCCGACCCCGAAAGGGGTTGAAATAGGGGAGCTATCCCCCCGCCAAAGGCGGCTTTCTAGGGCCTTTCCTAGCTGATGCTGAGAGGATTGGGTTCTAGTCATGTGGTGATGGGCTGGTCTATCAGAGTGAGAACTGAGCGATCTCTGCCATACCCATAGCTTACTCTGACTGTTCCTTTAACTTATATATTTTCTAGATATCAAGTGACGGCGTCTTTTCCGTGGATTGACCTCCCAATCTACCAAGATTGGAAGCCAAAGCGTCACATTTTTCCCTTGCCCCTCAACTTTCTCTTCATAATTGCTGAGGGGCATAGGGCCCTGGGTGGGGCTTTGGTTTCCCGGGCGTTTCCGCACCCTCCTCAGCTCCCCGCTATGGAGTGGTTTCGGTCACCCAGGCTTTATTGTGGTCGGCAGGGAGGGTTCTGTGGGGGCGCTCGGTTATGGCCTTGGAATTGCTCGGGGCCTTGGGGCTGTTCGGCCAGGCAGCTTGGGGAACAACAACAACAACAACAACTCACTGATATTGGTTATGGTCCGTGGTCAGAGTGGTCGGAGGAAGCCAGTAAATTTGCTATGAGTACCACTGATTTTTCAACTGCAAAGATTCCTAATGAGGATTATCACTTTGCATCTCTCTTCGTGTACCATTCAGACTCTCTTCCCAAAGAATTCTGGGAATTCTTGAGAGGCCCTAAAATTGCATGCCAAAATTTAACAGACCCACTCTTATCTACACCTACTCAGAGCATGCTGGAGAAGGATTTTAAACTTAGACAAAAAGCCCACAGATTGTTATCCAACTTTTTGTTAAACAGACAACTCACTCACACTATGAGAGAAGCAACAGACTCTATTCATAATCCAAACTCTAGGGCAGCATTATCACACATCAGGAGGGTCTCTCTTTGCAACACTCTTATGACAGTGGGAGACGTCAGGACAGCCATTTTCGAAGCTGCCAAAACCCGTCAAGATCTCCGCATTTTTCTCTCTAGAAATCTGCCCAAAGATATCAAGACGAGAATCTTGCTCTCTCCTCTCTACTCTAACAGATTAATACCAACCACTACTTGGTCTGAAGTATCTACACTGCTATTACAACCATCTGTCAATACCTACCGAGCTAACTTTCTTAAACTCAGATCTCAACGACTCTCAAGGGGCCACAGTAGTTGAGACAGATGAGGTCATTCTTCCACATTACCTACACATTCCAGGGGGTCTTTTCAGTCGCCCTTTCGAGGCCAACAAACCTACTGAGGCAGGTTCAATTCCATGTCTCAACGAAGTAGGAGACCTAGTCAACCCAGATTTGCCAATAGGCAGAATTTCTCGCCTAGACAATCACAGACCCAATCAGGAACTCAACCCTCACATAGCTCTCCCCAACCAGCTCATGCCTCTTTTGCAAATAACCAACAACAAAACAGGCAACAAAACAGACAGAATCAGACACAACAACAGTCCAACTATCCAAGAACACATTCAGGTTAAAAAAACTAGATTCGTTCAACCTAGCCTTGCATCACATAATATCCCAAGGCACGACCAGCTCTTTTCAGACCAATCACACAGCCTGGCCAAAAGGAACTTGGGCCAGACGTTTAATAAAGAAGGGTCTCTTTTGGAGATGGAAGAAAAGACCATTCCTTCGCCCATGTTCAAACACACTGTCAGTTCCGGTCAATGTGCAGTCACTTATTCAAGAGATGCTCCAGCTAGGAATTCTCAGAACCATCCCAATAACATCGAAGGTCTTTCTATCTCGCTTATTCCTTGTTCCAAAACGAGACAGCCCAAAGTTCAGACCAGTCATCGACTTATCGATTCTCAACAAATTTATTGTCAATCACACCTTCAAGATGTTGACTATCCAACAAATTCAATTAACACTTCAACCCAAAGTCTGGTTAATGACACTGGATCTGAAAGATGCCTATTGGCATGTTCCCATAGCCAACAGATATCAGAAATATCTAGCAATCCCTTACTTAAACATAGCTGTAGTATTCTGCAGACTCCCATTCGGCCTCAACATAGCACCCAGAATTTTTACAAAACTAGTCAAACAGGCCCTGTTACCATTAAGACAACAAGGAATCAACATCCTATTCTATCTAGACGACTGGGTAATCACAGGGAGTTCTCCCCAACAGTGCCAGAATCACACATTACTAGTCATTCGACATGTCACCAACTTAGGCTTCCATGTAAATCTCGAGAAATCAAACTTATTACCGACACAAAGAGCAGCCTGGGTAGGCCTCCTTTGGGACACTCAATCTCTCGCCTTACAACAAACGACATCAAATGCCAGACGTTTACAAGTAAAGTTATTCAGAACACTACATGCAAAGACAATTACCAGACGACTGTGGGAATCATTAATAGGGTCGATGAATTGGGTTCAGCTATCTGTTTCATTGGGCAGACTTCGACTGAAACGCTTGATCTGGCTAGGCAACAAAACTTTTCCGGTCACTCAACCTCATACTCTAATAACGATTCCTCAGCAAATACTCAAACTTCTCAGCTTTTGGATCAAACCAGAGACACTTTCTTCATCAGCCCACTGGTCAGATCCTCCACCATCACTGTGGGTAGACACAGATGCAGTGGGAGCCCTAGGTTGGGGCTACCAGTCATCCGGGGGTCACCAGAACCAAGGTCGCTGGACTTCTCTCAATCTCTATCACATAAATACCAAGGAGCTAGTTGTCCCTCTATTCTTCCTCAAAGACCATGCCCATACACTTCAACACAGAGTAATAGCATTTCGTATGGACAACACATCAGCCGTGTCCTGCATCAACAGGCAGGGTTCAACGAAATCTCACACGCTCCTAAGGTTGTCAGAAAAGATATTTTTCCTTGCCCTTCAACACCATATCACAATTCAAGCAGTTTACCTTCCGGGCAAAGCGAATCTGTGGGCAGACGTCTTGTCTCGAGGGAAGAGCACACTAGTCGAATGGGCAATCACTCAACAGACCTTCGACAGACTGATAAAACCATTCCGTCCACAGATAGACCTATTTGCTTCTCACCAGTCGACAAAACTCCCTCTGTTTCTGACCCGCTGGCACAAGACCCAAGCGGGCGGACCAGATGCGTTCTCGGAAGTTTGGGACAAGTGGTCTTCGATTTACCTCTTCCCTCCCCCGGACACAACACTAATGTGCAGAGTATTGCAACAGCTTCATTTATTTCAGGGTCAAGTGTCTCTCATAGCACTGGTCTGGCCAACACAAGTGTGGCTCAATCAGCTATCTCTATGGTGTCCAAATCCAATACCTCTTCCGATGTCATGTTTCCTCTTAGAGCAGATTGGCAACCTGCAAACTTGTCTAAATTTTGCTTTATGGATATTTTTAAAGCCAAATGGCTAAATTCTTATGATCAAGCCGTTCACGACAAATTAACCAAACAATTTGCACCTTCCACAATTAGACAGTATGAGTCACATTGGAAACAATTTACCACGTGGATTGTAGAATCCAACCAACACAGTGCCTCAGTAAGTTTAATTTTAAAGTACTTAAATTACCTTTTCGAAGACAAACACCTGTCAGTTAATACACTTCGCAATCACCTCTCAGCCATTAAAGAGCCGTGCTATGACCTCACTGGCCTCAGACTTCCACCTAAGGACAAAGGAGGTTTTCTTAAAACTTGTTTTAGACTACGAGCTCCAGCTAGACAGATTCTACCTCAGTGGTCTCTAGACAAGGTGTTAAATCTATTAATTAGTAAACCCTACACGGTCAACCCCTCTTATGACAAGTTATTATCTAAATGCGTTTTCTTAATTTCGTTAGCAACAGCGCATAGGGTGTCCGAGCTTGCGGCCATGGCTAGATCTGATAACTGCTTACAATTTAAAAAGGATCTGAGTGCTGTTACCCTCGCACCAGCTCCTGATTTCATAGCCAAGAATGAAAGAGAAGATCATATGTTGTTGTTGTTGTTGTTGTTCCCTAAGCTGCCTGGCCGAACAGTCCCGAGTCCCTGAGAAAGGCCATGGCCACGATCGGGCTTTCCCACAGAGCTCTCATTGAGTGTAGATTGTGTTGTTGGCGTAAGTGGTTGTGTGAAATGCAGTCTTCTATGATGTGTTTAATGGTATGGGGTGCTGTGTTACATCCCGGGCAGGCGTCGACAACGGAGTCATCCAGTCTCTTCTGATAGCTCAGGAGAGCTGGATGGTGTCCGCATCTCAGCCTGGCCAGGTGGACTCTGTCCTCGCGAGGGAGGGAGGATTCGGAAGGATGGATTTCGGGAGGTCGTGCATGCAGCTGCGTGTTGTCTGTGAGTGAGTGGATGGATTGGCGAGAGATATGAGTATGGATGTGCTTCTGGAAGTTGGTTCGGGGTGGGCAGGGAGGGAGAGAGGACAATAATTGTGTGATACCGTGTGCTGGGTGTTGTTTTGATATTTCTTGGTGTCTGTGGGTGTGTTGCCATGTAGTTTAGTGGGTGGTCTTGGTTCGTGGAGGCTGCTGCCAGGAATTGAGTGCCTCTCATGTCCAGATGGTCTTTGACTTTGAGGATTTTGGTTTCTTGATGTAGGTGATCTGTGGGTGCAGTAGCTGTGCAGCCTGTAATGATCTTCAGGGCTTTGTTTTGAATAGTCTGTAAGGTCTTATGATGTGTTTCAGCTAGGTTAGAACCCCAGGCTGGGCTTGCGTATTCCATCACTGATCTTATGTATTGTTTATATACTGTGGTGGTAGTTTCTTTGTTGTGTCCAAATTTTGTGTGAGCAAGTGACCTGAGGGCGTTAACTCTGGGTGTCAGTTTCGTTTTAATGTTTGTGGTGTGCTGTTTGAATGTCATATGAGTATCATATGTTACTCCTAGGATTTTGGGTGTGTGTATGTGTTAGGGGTGTGTTGTTTATGGTGAGTTGAGGGATGTATTCGTGTTCTCCTGTCCAACTTGTGAGCAGGGTTGCGGTGGATTTGGCTGGGGCTAGATTAAGTCTGTTTGTAGTGCACCAGCCATGTAGTGTGTTGAGATAGGGTTGAAGGAGACCTGTTGCTCTTTTTGGGTCATGGTGTGTGCATGTGAGTGTTATGTCATCTGCATAGGAGGCTAAGTTTATTTGGGGCGTATTGGGTGTAGTTATATCGTGCATGTACAGATTGAAGAGTGCGGGCGATAGGACGGGTCATTGTTGGACTCCGTTTGGAAAGTTTCTGATTTTAGATGACTGACCGGCAAAAGATACGTGTGCACATCTGCCTGCTAGGAAGTTGGCCAGCCACCTTTTTGTGTTGTTGTGCATGTTTGTGTTGTAGATTTTGTTTGTTAGGTTGTGGCGGGGGATGGCATCGAAGGCTTTACTAATGTCGAGTGTGGCTAATAGTGATCTGTGTGGTGGTCTAGCTGAGTTGATCCCGTCGAAAGCTCTTTGTGTAAGGTCTGTGAGAAGAGTGTTTGTGGAGTGCAGTGGCCTAAAGCCATGTTGTGTTGGAGCTAGGGGTAGGTCAGGTGTAATTAGTTGTAATACTAGGCGTTCCATGACTTTGGAGGGGGAGCAAAGGAGTGTGATGGGTCAGTGCGAGGAGGGTAGCGTGGGGTCTTTGTTGGGTTTGGGGAATGTGATGATGATACCATGCTTCCAAATGTCTGGTATTGTGTTGTGTGAATAGCTGTAGTTTGATATGTTAGTGAGTGCTTGTATGCCTTGTGGTCCCAGGTGTCTGAGGTGTATGTTTCTTATGTTGTCTAGGCCACAGGCGGGTGAGTGCTTGAGATTGTTGATGATATGCTTTGTCTGGTGATTGGTGAAGGGTGTCTAGTCAGGGTCTGTGGGGAATTGTCTCTTACGTCGGATGACACGTCGGTCGTCTTTGTGAGGTTTTAGGTGGCTGACATGTGAGAAGTGATTGATGAGAGTGTTTGCTTGTTGTTTACATGAAGGAGTAGAGTCTGTTGTTGTGTTGCTGCTGTTGTTGCTGTTCCCCAAGCTGTCTGGCCGAACAGCCCCAAGGTCCTGAGCAACGCCAAGGCCATAAACGAGCGGCCCCACAAAACCCTCCTTGCTTACCACTAATGAAGCCAGGGTGACCGAAGCCACTCCAAGGCAGGAGCTGAGGAGGGTGCGGAAACGCCCGGGAAACCCAAGCCCCACCCAAGGCCCTGTGCCCCTCAGCAATTATGAAGGGAAAGTTGAGGGGCAAAGGAAAAATGTGACGCTTTGGCTCCCAATCTGCCAACCTCTAGATTGGCAGTAGGGAGGTCAATCCACGGAAAAGACGCCGTCACTTGAGATCTAGAAAATATATAAGTAAAAGAAACAGTCAGAGTAAGCTATGGGTATGGCAGAGATCGCTCAGCTCTCACTCTGATAGACCAGCCCATCACCACATGACTAGAACCCAATCCTCTCAGCATCAGCTAGGAAAGACCCTAGAAAGCCGCCTTTGGCGGGGGGATAGCTCCCCTATTTCAACTCCTTTCGGGGTTCGGCATCCGCCCAGTGTTGCTGTTGGAAAGTGTGATGCTGTTTAGTGTTTTGTAGAGTTTTTTGGGGTTTGTTTTGTGATCAAGTGTTTGTAGGAAGTTATTCCAATTTAGTTTTTGTTGTTCCTGTATTTTGTTGTTAGTTTGGGTGTTGAGTGCTTGAATTTGTTGTGTGATGTCTTGTGTGTGGGGTGCTGGGGAGTGTTTCAGTATGTCGCGTTGTCTGATGAGGTTTTGAATTTCTGGTGTGAAGTTGGGGTTGTGTCTTTTTCTGTTACCTCTTGGAATGTGTTTCTTGTCAGCGTTTTGGATAGTTTTGTTGAGTATGTGTACAGCATTGTTGATGTTAGTGATGGGTGTACTGTTTAGAGTTGTGAAGTGTTGTTCTGTCTCATTTGTGAATGCTTCCCAGTTAGCTCTTTTATAATTGGTGTATGTGTGTTTGTGGCTAGCTGGGGTGAGTCTGGTTTTGGTGGTGATAATGATCGGGAGGTGGTCCGAGCCTAAGGTTCTGACCACCCTCCAGGATGTTGTGGGGGCGAGTTCTGGGGAGCAAATGGTGATGTCTGGAGATGATGGGTTATAGAGGGCTTGGTGAGGAATATGGGTATGTTGATGGATGTCGTTAAGGATGATGAGGTTATCGGTTTGGTTTTGTAGTACCAGCCCTCTGTCTGTGTCGGGGTTGTCGACAAACCAGACCGACGTCTTGGCGTTGAAGTCACCACCCAGGATGGTGTGTGGGGTGTTTGTGATGTGTTGTAAGTGTGGTCTGTATTCATTTGGTACTGTAGGGGATGTTTGGGGAGGGATGTATGTGTTTATGATGGTTATGTTGGAGTTGTTGCCAGTGCGTATTTTAATTGACTGTATTTCTGTTGTGTTATCATTTGGGGGGAGGAGGGATTTGGTTTGTACACTGGTTACTATGTATGATATTTCTTTGTGTACCAGGGTGATGAGTCCACCGCCCCCGCCGACAGCCCGGTCTTGTCTGATGGTGGTGAAATTATGAAATGTGGGTGTTTTTGTGTTGTGCGGAGTTTTGTTTCTTGTAAGATGGCAATGTGTATGTTGTGTTGTTTGATGAAGTGTGAGAGTTCGTGTTTCTTTGTGTTGATGCCATCTATGTTCAGTTGAAGAATGTTAATGTTATGTGCACGATGTATGTTGGGTGCTGCTGCACGAGGATAGGGTGGAGGTGGGGGCGAGGGGGGGGGGGGGTGGGGAGGGGGGGGGGGGGGGGGGGGATGGGGGGGCAGGAGATGGGGGTTGGAATGGATTAGGATGGGGTGTGGTGTGTTGAGTTGAGGATGTGGATGGTATGGGAAGGGTAGGGGGGTTAGGGAGGAGAGGTGGACGGGTTTTAGGGGGGGGAGTGGATGATATGGGAAGGTTAGGTGGGTTGGGGTGGAGAGGTGGACGGGTTTTAGGTGAGGGATTTGACTGGGAGAGGGAGGGCATGAGGAACAGGTCCAGGTGTTTGTGTAGTGTTTCTTGGAGGCAAGTGTTGTGCAGGTGAAGTGGGTCCAGTTCCCGCATGAATTGCAGAGAACTGAACCCTTAGTATGGCAACTCGAAGTGATGGGTTTTGAGCAAGTTGGACATATGTATGTGTACGTGGGTCCTGGGTTGCTCTCAATGTCTCCGGCTAGAAGAAATCTTCGAGAAATGACAGCCGGAGAGTCATTTCTCGGTGTAGGAAAAACTGTGTGATGTGTGTGTGTAGTGTGAGAGGTGTGGAAATTCCCGGCGCGACCGAAGCCGCTCCAAGGACCCGTGCCCCCAGGGAGGGGGCAGGGGATGGTTGTGACGGTTTGGCTCCCGAAACTGCTCCCCGCGGCCGGCATCCGGTTTTCCTCCACTGGTCGTTGATTTTGTCTTCGGCCGTGGAGGGTCGGCAGCCATCCGCGGTTGGCAGCCTCGGGAGGTGGCCCCACGGCGTAGACGCCGCCACATCAGGACCTATGTTCTCACCTTTTGTTATAATGGCCCTAAAACAAAATAATAAACATCATGCGCTATGCCCTGTGGTGGCTTTGTATAAGTATGTACAACTAACTACACCCTTACACCCTTCTCATTTGTGGATCTCTTCACATGACAAATCAAGGTTATCTAAACGACACCTTGCTTCAATTCTAGTAGACGTTATCAAAACAGCCGAACCGTCAGCAGTAGCGAAGATGTGAGAAATTGGACCACGACAGTCAGATTTCTTAACAATTACTCTATCCAAGACATTAAGCAAACAAAAGTCTGGTCATATCACCACACATTTTTATCCAAATTATAGGTTTGACTCCTGTAAGGAGATAAAGAAAACCTAATATTTAGTAGTGGCCCCGTAATCATTGACGATTATGCCTATTACATAAGGCACCCTCTTCAAACACTCATTTACCGTAGTTTGAATCTACCGCGCAGAGCATAACAAATTGAGGAGCCTTCATCATGAGCGCACGCAACCTCACTCATGGTTCGTCATTATGAAATTGGGTACTCACTACGAAAAAACTTCGTAAAAAATAACAAATACAGTCGACACTCGATTTAACGGACTAATAGGGGGGAAACCGAGTCCGTTGCTGGAAAAAGTCCGTAGCTGGAAAATTGCCTTCGTTTTTTTTTTTTTTTTTTTTTTTTTTTTTTTTTTTTTTTTTTTTGTGATTGAGGGACACGTTGTGCTGTACTGTCCCTGAAAACATAATAAAGGTCGTATTTGTCATTGATAGGATAAATTTCACATGGGAAAAAAAAAAAAAAAAAAAGGAAGGATATCCCCTGTATATCCACTGTAGGCCTACTCCCTCCCCTCCCCGTCCCGGTCTCAACCCCGACCCCGTTACTGTGATATGTTGATAAGCCTTGTGCTACACCCTATTGATAATGCAAAACTATTGAACACACTTAAAAGTGTATGTTATTTATTAGTGGCCCCTCCATCATTGACGATTATGCCTATTACATAAGGCACCCTCTTCAAACACTCATCCGCCGTAGTTTGAATCTACCGCGCAGAGCATTAAAAATTTGAGGAGCCTTCATCATGAGCGCACGCAACCTCACTCATGGTTCAGTCATTATGAATTGGGTTCTCACTACGAAAAAACTTCGTAAAAAATAAAAACAAAAACAAAATAAGAATAACTATTCAATAAGCTTTCCATAATATCGTGGAATGGCATGCTATGCTTACAGGTACCTACCCGATAGCACTATCGTTAGTGAGTGCTGTACTGTATTTTATATATTATTTTGTAATAGTATAGATATCTTATCAATATTTGTATTTCTTACTATAATGTCTTGTCATGTTGCAAATTTGATTTTAAATAATATTTTGACATTTAACATGTAGTTTCTTTATTCATGCAGAGTTTAGTAAAATTTGCCAGAACGTCCCGGACTTCCCAAACTTGACTACTTCCTTTAACGTGACGATAGTGCGTTGTTATATGTGCGATTGGTTTGCTTGGGAAACAGATTAACTTGCTCATGTAGTGATGTACACCCTATGTGGTGGATTGTGTTCTTTTATTTAATAATTTTCATTTTAGTAAGCGTTGTTTCCACATAGCGATTTTGATAATTTAATTTGACTTTATATTGTCCTTGTCCCAATTTTGGTTTGTTTAGTTTGCAAGTTTTACATTTTAATGTACTTGTGTGGATCTTTGACCAGACGCTGACTCAGGCGTCATTCTTCCTTACTCTGCTCTGCGCTCAACCGACCCGGACGTGCCTCCCCACGCTCCGCTAGTTCCGCATTTGTTGCGTCCCTAGTAAGTTTTTTCGCATTTGTTTACTCCGGGATGTATCGAGTAAGGTTAGGATATACGTAGCAGGAGTGTCCTGGGCGGGTTGCCCGCAGTGCAGTGTATTTTGGGTCGTGTTTTTGGGCCATCTATTTCGGGTGTACCCTCGTGGTCCTGTTGTGGACAAGTGAACTTTTTCACAGTTAGCTAGCTTTGTGATGCAGGCGGCTTTCATTACGCGTTATTATTGCTTCCTTTTATCTTTCTGATGAGGTAGCTTGTTTTTTCTGACGTTCCCAGCGTATTTTTCTTCACTTAGTGAAGTTTTTTCTGGGTCCCGAGTCAGTTCTTCCCTTTGTCGGAAGTATTTGCTACAGTGGTGTGTTGACGGTGGTTCCTGTTGTGATATAATTCAGTGCTTTTGTTTTTATTACGACGTGTTTACTTTTATGTCCGTCTGCCTAGGCCTAGCCAGCCTCTCGTAGCTTTGCCACATGTACAAGTGTTATTGATTTATGTTATAAATATGTACTACTGTGTCATGTGTGTCCTGGTTTAGTTGTGTATTGGCTAATTCCACGGACTATTTATGTGTCCTGGGTTAGTTGTGTATTGGCTAATTCCACGGACTATTGTGTGGGCCCGGGGTTAGTCGTGCTTGGCTATCTCCTCGGTCTTGTGATGCGTTCAGATGGTATCTGGACGGGGTGGGTTGCTTTTCCGGCGGGTTTTTCTCGGTTACACCATGCAAAACCCGGCTGGTGGCCGAGTTTTTAGCCACGCGTGGTTTTAAAAACAGGCTTGTGTTCCCCGGCGAGTGAGTGTTGAGGTTCTCCAGGACTGCGTCTCTGGTGGGGCCTGTGTCAGGCTCCCTATGATTCCCGGCGGGATGGCTGTACCCATCTAACAGTGTTCATGCGGACACGTGTTGTGTGTAGTTTTTTCCCGGTTTTGCAAAGTCAGTAAAAAACTAAGCTGTTGTTGTTTGGTTTTCCTCCCCGGCGATCTTTTACAAAGAAGTGGGGATAGGAACTATTGGGGTTAACGTTATAAACTTTTATTCACACCCGGCGGGTGCACCTTGGAAGGGTGGGATTAACGAATTTGCAAAAAATTCAGTTTAGTTGACCAGTCAATGGAGGGATGCATTTTGTATCGCCACCTTCAACATATGGCGATTTAAGGCACAATTGGGGTTAACTTTTTGTAACTTTATTTTACACCCGGCGGGTGCTCTCTGGAAGGGTAGAATAACGAATTTGCAATTCAGTATAGTTGACCAGACAATTGAGGGATACGTTTTGTATCGCCGCCTTCAACATACGGCGATCAAAACCACTTCGGGATAAGTCAGATCTCGTATTTTGTCAGGCTTCCCAGTTTTTGATCTGCGAGATAATACGGGGGCCGGCGTCTTTTTAGGGTTTTTTTTTCCAAAAATATATTGAAACAAATACCACCGGGAAGACTAAATCAGTTATAAACGCCATGCTGGTCTTTATGTCATGTCAGAGGGTATTCATAAATCTTTTGGACAGGTTAAGATATTCTGAAATCTTTACTAAGGAACCCCACCGCGTAGCGAGCTGTAGTCATTGTGTATTGCGTCTCGTTACCCGGCGGGTTATTTAACACTTGTGTGCGAACATGTTGGGGTAACCTTATGAGCATTAATTCCTGGAAATTTTCTTTTTTCCAGAGCTGGGTCCCGGCGGGTCTATAGAGAACCTGGAGTAAGTTTCCCACCAGTCTCTGTCATGGCTACCTTTGCCCCTGTTTTTGCTTTGTGCATTATGCCCTCCTGTTCAGGTATCCCTATATTTGCACACACCCTTTGCATTAAATGTGTTCAATGTCTCGACCGCTCACGGGGTCTCTGGGTGATGCGGAACTGTACCTTTTGCTCTCAATTAAGCCATAAAGTTTTGCAAGACAATGATAAGACCGCAGCGGTCGCTTTACGGGAGGTTAGGCAGCAGATGACCTCTTATACTACTACAGTGGCTCATAAGTCACTTCAATGCGATAACGTAACTCTTTGGGATAAGTTACTAATTGAGCACCCCCCCCTAGTAAACGTCCCTCTAGAGTAACTGTACGAAAGTCAGCAGAGACTGGACAGGGTATTACACTTGCTCCAGCCTCCGGCACATCTAAGAGACCGCGAGAACCTACGCCCCCGGTGGCAGCCTCCTCGTCACGGGCGCAGTCCAGGTCCAGGTCACCTCTTAGACAGCAGCCGCCTGGTCTCTCTTCTTCGCCGGCGAGTAAGAAGAGCAAGACAGAGGGGTCCACAAGTAGCTATAGTGAGAAATCTACAAAGTCCAAAGGCAGTTCTAGGTCGCACCGTAGCCACAAGTCTTCTAGGAAAGACTCGCATGAACGAAAGGCCTCCCGGCATTCACCGGAGTCTAGTGCCTCTCTTCATGCCTCTACTCCCGGCAAATCTAGTATTCACTCTCATGGGGCTAGTGTGGTGTCAGCAACAAAAGACATTTTACCTATTAGTTTCTAACCTTAGAATTGGAGAGTTCGGTGGACAGTGATCGTCTTTTAGCAGGGTCAAGTGGGGGCTCCATGGTTGAGGGAGTATCGGACTCCCAAGGGAGTGCAGGCCAAGGCCTGGGGGTATGGCGATATTCTCAACCAGGGACTGAAAGCCCACGTCTGGCTCAAGATACACATTCAGTGGCTGATGTCCACAGGGACGCGGCGATCCCATCATCCATTCCAGACTTGACTTGGCAACACGACGGGGTTCCGGCTTCGGCGGAATCCTCTCACGGGGAGCCAGATGACAAAGACGAGGTGTCTGTAATCTCGGACATGGAGGTGCAGGAGTCGGGTTCAGTTTTAGACGACGCACAGGATCGGAATGATTCACCTCTTGAGTTCGTCATCAACTAAATTTGTCACGGCAGAAGAAATAGATGGGTTATTGGTTAATGCTCTAACAAAAAAAAATGGCCAACAGCCGCAGACTCCTACAGTAGACCTGGGAGCTTCCATGACAAGTTCCAATGTTCGGCCTCTGTTTGCTTCCATTGCCTTAACTAAGATTCCTCACCCTCCCTCTATATCACCATCTGTGGTCGCTAGGCCTGCTTCGGCGGCACTGACTACTTCTAGTGTTAGGGTGGTAACGGATGTGAATCCGCCCCCTTTAGATAAAGCGCCGTTAAGAAAGGTAGCGATGCCCCTATTATACGGTCCCGACGAGTCATGGATACAATTGATCCCCACTAAACCAGAGGTCGCACAGCCCACCTTGTCAGGGGAACTTCCAGTGCCACGAGAGTGGGTAATCCAAGGCAATAAATCTAAAAAGTTACGAGCCTTGGATATATTGGGTAATGTACTAGATGTTAATGTTAAGGCCATTCCTAACTATTATCACCAGGACTATTTTGTTTATACTGCTACACCTGCCCTGCCCCCTGCCTCAGCTTCAAAACTGTTTTCTGACTGGTCCAAGAATGATGGTTTTAATGATATAAAAACTCTGTCAGCTCTCACGCCAGAATTAGATTTGCAAACTGTCACAGACACAGCCGCTAATCCAGCATTGAAGGTGGGGCAGTTGGGCCCGGGACCTTGGGTGGAATGGGAGACGGAGGCTCAGAACTTTGCTACCACCTTCACCTCAAAATCCTCCCACCAAATTCCTCAGGACAGTCATTCTTGGTTCTCTATGCCAGTGTGTGCTGCTGGCGGTGTCCCATCTGCTTTGTTTGCTTTCTTAGCTGCCCCCAAAATCAATCTATGTGAACTCAAGGACCCTTTCACTACACCTTTCCAAACTCACCTAGACCGGGAATTTAGGCTACGGGGGAAAGCGTATAGACTTTTCTCCCAATACATTGTGACGCACCAGGTGGCGAAATCGATGCTACGATCCACTCAGGCAATCGCGGACGCGGATGCCAGAAGATCGGTTGAACTATCTCGGCGATTGCTCCTTCAGATGTCGATTCAGTCGTTGGGTGATATCCGCACAGCCTTGCTTGAGGCGGTACGAGCGAGACAAGATCTCAGAATGTCCCTGGTTAGGAAACTTCCTGATCGAATTGCGAATCAGGTGGTCATGTCACCAGTGCTTACTCCCTCTTTAATGTCCCCAGATGTGTGGAGAACTGTGTTTAATATGGCTCAGGCCTTTAAACAGAGTCCCACCCCTTCTAAGAAACCAGCTTTTAACTTTCCCAAACCCAAGCCAGTCGCAAAAGCGCAGCCGGGGGGATCTAAGCCCTTTCACCTACCTAAGTCCTCTTCCCCCCAAGGTCAGTACAGGTATAGACAGGGTAAGTTTACAGGTCAGAAAGGACGAGGCTATAACAAACCAGGTCAGGGCCCGTCTTCTGCCAACGCCGGCCAGCAGGCCACCACCACCTCCTCCACCACCATCAAAAAACTAAAGTCTCTCTCACTCCCGGTGCCGGTCTCAAGGCGGGTGGATCCGAGGGTAGTACAGCCGGCGAACCCTTGTCTGCTAACTGGGTCGTTCCGAACGTGTCACCAAGCATGGCCATTAAATACGTGGGCAAGGATGGTGGCACGCAAAGGCATCACTTGGCAGTGGCTCCGGCGACCTCGTTTACGTCAGCCGACAACGGCGAATCTAGTTTCATTAGAGGTGGAGTCACTGATCAAGGAAATGATCGCCAAGATTGTCATCATCCCGGTCCCTCAAAATTACTCAGTCTTCACATCCAAGCTATTTCTGGTACCCAAAAGGGACAGTGTTCAGATGAGACCCGTCGTAGACCTGTCTTATCTGAACCTTCACATTCACAACGTGTCATTCAGGATGTTGACAGTACATCAAATCAGGCTAACACTTCCGCCGGGAGGATGGATGTGTTCTTTAGACCTGACAGACGCGTATTGGCACGTCTCGGTAAACAAAAGATTTCAACGATTTCTGGCCTTACGGATCAGGCATCAAAATTATGTTTTTTCAGAGGATGCCATTTGGATTAAACCTGGCACCTCGCTTATTCACGAAATTAGTCCGGCAAGCCCTGATGCCATTGTTAAAACAAGGGATCAGGATTTTGTGGTACCTAGACGACTGGCTAGTGGTGGCAGAGACGGAGCAAGTATGCATAAATCATGTCAACATAACATTAAATCATGTCAAAACTCTAGGGTTCAAGGTAAATCTGGTAAAGTCATACCTTGTTCCCTCACGAGTAGTTCCGTGGATAGGGCTGGTTTGGGACACAGCTGCTCTCACTCTGAGTCAGAGTGTGGACAATCGAAGCAGATTTCGCAGGAAACTGTTCCGGTTCCTTCACAGTCTGACTACGACACAGAGAATCTGGGAGTCTCTGGTCGGCTCTCTCAACTGGGTTCAACTAACTGTAATGTTGGGCCGGTTGAAAGTAAAGCGTTTAATATTGGAGGGCAACAAATATTTTCC
Source organism: Paralithodes platypus (assembly GCA_032716605.1). Classification (NCBI taxonomy): domain Eukaryota; kingdom Metazoa; phylum Arthropoda; class Malacostraca; order Decapoda; family Lithodidae; genus Paralithodes; species Paralithodes platypus. Next base: position 46,759,698 of record CM064551.1, on the reverse strand, counting down.
GCTATTGCCGGCGGAAAAATTATGGCCCATACCAAAATTAATCCACAACTTACTAGCGGTCTGGGCGAAGAGGGAAATTTCTTACAGTTTCTTACAGTTTCTTACAGTAGATCCTCTGGAAAAAGGCAAACTATGCCTGTGTATCCAGCTCAGTACCAGTACTTGCACTGCTGCGGTCATTCACGGTGTTGGCGGCGGCGGTAGCAGACGCAACATTTTTACTATTCTGTATTTTTGTTTTATAATCAAACTTCAAATCTTGTCTTCCCCATGCTTTATCAAGATTACTTTCAAACTCCCTTATTGATTCGGAATCGACTACATACTGGGGCAGTGCGTTCCACTCATTTACCACTCTATCACAAAATGTTGCACTCCGTAATGTCATGGACCTCTCCTCCGCCGACGGTATGGGTAGATACGGATGCGTCAGGCACGATAGGTTGGGGTTTTCAGTCAAACCAAGGGCACCAGGGTCAAGGGCTTTGGTCCCATTTAGAAATCTCCCACATCAATGTCAAAGAATTACTAGTCCCCTTATTTTTCCTTCAGGCTCACGGCTCTACTTTGCGGGGCAAGTCGGTGGCCTTCAGAATGGACAATCTGAATGCGGTTCACTGTATTCAGAAACAAGGGTCGACGAGATCTCGAAAGTTGCTAACCGTGTCAGAAGAGATTTTTATTCTAGCCAACAGGCTGGACATTCATCTTCACGCTTCTTATCTCCCAGGCGTAGCAAACGTCTGGGCAGACGCTGTGTCTCGGAGACAGAGCACAACAGTAGAATGGGCGCTCAAGCAAACCATTTTTAACCAAATGATTGCGGAGCCTTACCATCCACAAGTGGATCTGTTTGCGTCAGAGGAGACTCACAAACTCCCACTGTACCTCACCCGCCGGACGATAACGCCGGCAGGTGGGCCAGACGCCCTGGTGACAGACTGGAACAGGTGGAGTTCCATTTATCTGTTTCCGCCGCCAGACACGTCTCTAATGTGCCAAGTAGTAAACAAACTACGAGATTATCGGGGTGTAGTCTCGATAATCGCGCCCCTATGGCCGGCGCAGTTGTGGTACCAGCAATTGAAAATGTGGTGCCCGCACCCGGTGTCGCTCCCGGTCGGGTTTTTCCACTTAGACACGATTGGCAACCTAGCGACCTCGCTGACTTTTGCATTATGGACATTAAGGAGGCCAAGTGGCTAGCGCCGTATGGTAGAGACGTGACCAATAAATTCATGAATCAATATACCCAGTCTACAAAACGACAGTATCAATCACATTGGCAAGCCTTTACTTCTTGGATCCTTAGGACAGAACAAACTGTGCCCTCGTTGGCTTTGGTTTTTAATTATTTAAAATTATCTGTTCGAGCAGAAACGTTTATCTGTGGTAACGTTAAAAAATCACTTAACAGCGATTAGGATGCCATTTTGGGACCTTACCGGTCTCACCATACCAGTCGCGGAGGAAACAGGTTTTATGAGAGCATGTTTTAAACTCCGCCCACCTCCCCGTCAGCTCATGCCTACTTGGTCTCTGGACAAGGCTTTGTCATTACTTCATTCCCGTCTGTACCAAAATACTGCAGATTTTACATTACTCTTAAAAAGGGCAGTATTCCTTATGGCTTTGGCCACCGGGAACAGAGTATCTGAGCTGGCGGCGATGAGCAACACACCTAATTGCCTCAGGTTTGGTAGGCTTAATGAGTGTATTCACATTGCACCTTCCCCAGGGTTCATAGCCAAGAATGAGCACAGTGAACACGTGTTTTCAGAGTTCACGGTGCCGGCGTTGAAAAGGGGAAAGGTGCACCATAATTTATGTCCAGTGCAGGCTCTAACCAAATATTTGAGAGTAGCTCCTCTAAATCCCCAGGGTGCTTTATGGGTAGCAAGTACAGGTAAGCGCTTGCTGAAACGTAGATTGGCTTCTCTCTTGGTTGAGGTCATTAAAGAGAGTAATCCCGGCGTTGTGGGTAGGGCCCACGATTTACGCAAATGGGCAGCCTCTTTGCGTTTCCTTAAGAATTTTTCTGTTGAAGATATTACGTCCACACAGTTGTGGGCCTCTAATCATACGTTTTTGACACGATACCTGTCAGTAGCTCTAGACAAACCTTCCTTGCCATGTATAGCTTTAAGGCAGAGGGTCTAGGTGGCCCTAATAGTCACTTCTTGTTTAATTTCAAGAAAAAGGGGGGGGGGGGGTGCAGTCAGTGTAACATGGGACACCCTAGACCCCGCCGGAGTATAAGAGCTGTGATACTAGTTATGGGTATTGTGATATGAAAATTTCTCTGTACTATTCAGTGCAGGAAATTGTGCTAGTACAATGGTAGTACAAACAATAGTGTTGTTATACAGTAAGTAGTTTTAGCTGTGAAAGCAATGTAATTTTAAGCATTGGATATATTTTGCAAGATATATCCACGAGTATTATGGGGTTATATGTGCACATGTAAACTTATAAGTTTGTTATTTTTCACCACTTATGTTGAGTGGGGTGCCTTTTTAACTTACAGATCTGTTCACAGAATCTCAAGAGTTAACCCTTTTATCAAGCAGGCTTCTTTGAAGCACACTCCTGCTTGTACCCCTTTTTGTATATATGTGCTGCGCCAATAAATATATATCTTTTTTGAAGTAAGAAAACTATGTGGTGTTTGATTATCTGCTTTTGCTAGAGTTATGATATGATTCCGAATGTCCCCCTCCAGTCTTAGATATCAGGCATAATCGTCAATGATGGAGGGGCCACTAATAAATTATAGGTTTGACTCCTGTAAGGAGATAAAGAAAACCTAATATTTAGTAGTGGCCCCGTAATCATTGACGACTGGGGCCCTCCCGACCATCCCCTTCCCATTCGTTGATGTATTAAGGATTTTGGTTTACTTGATATGTCGGTGAAGGAAGAATGACGCCTGAGTCAGCGTCTGGTCAAAGATCCACACAAGTACATCCATGATATTATGGAAAGCTTATGAATAGTTATTCTTATTTTCTTTTTACAGTCGACGCTCGATTTAACGGACCCCGATACAACGGGTCGTTGTATAGAAAACGTTGAAACCGTTTGTTTACCGGGACGTGCCAATACGCGTCCGTCAGGTCTAAAGAACACATCCACCCTTCCGGCGGAAGTGTTAGCCTGATCTGATTCACTGTCAGCATCCGGAAGGATACGTTGTGAATATGGAGGTTCCCCGTGGTTGTTTACTGTATATATGGATGGAGTTATGAAAGAAATACTATCAAGAGCAGTGGATGTTGGTGTATCGCTGAAAAGGGAGGGAATTGAGTGGAAGCTACCTATACTGCTGTTTGCGGATGATACAGTTCTGATGAGTGATAATGAATGGGAGTTGCAGGGTCTGGTAAATGAGTTTGGAACAGTGTGCGAAAAACGGAATTTGAAGGTAAATACGGGGAAGAGCAAGGTTATGGTCTTCGAAAGGGGTGAAGTCACAGAGTGTGAGGTGAAGCTGAACGGTCAGGCTATGGAGATCGTCAACTCTTTTAAGTATCTGGGCAGTGTGTTGAGTAAAGATGGGACTATGGATGAAGAGGTGCGGGAGAGGGTACAACAGGGGAAGAGGGTTGTAGGAACGCTAAAAGCAGTAACAAGAAATAGGGTGGTCAGTATGGAAGTGAAGAAGTCCTTGCATGACAGTGTGGTAATTCCGACACTGACTTATGGAAGCGAAGCATGGACGTTGGTTGAGAGACTCAGACCAAGAGTGAGAGCAGTGGAAATGAATTACTTAAGGAGTGCGTGCGGAGTTACATGGAGGGATAGACAGACTAATGAGGAAGTAAGAAGGAGGTGTGGTGTGGAGGTAGATGTGCTGGAAAGTGTGAAAAGGAACAACTTGAGATGGTTCGGCCATATGGAACGTATGGAAAGCGAGAGAATGACTAAGAGGGTGTACGAGAGCGAGGTGGAGGGACAGAGGGGGAGAGGTAGACCGAATATGAGGTGGAAGGATGGAGTGAGGAACTACATGAACGAAGGCGGTGCTGGTTGGGGGGAGGGGCGTCGACTGACTGGGGACAGAGGTGCATGGGGGCGGTTCGTTCGTGGCCACCCCTTCGGGGATCACGGCGTCAGGCAATAGATAGATAGATAGATAAGACAGGTCTACGACCGTCCTCATCTGAACACTGTCCCTTTTGGGTACCAGAAAAAGTTTGGATGTAAAAACTGGGTAATTTGGGGGGACCGGGATGATAACATTCTTGGCCACCATCTCTTGGATCAGTGATTCCACCTCTAATGAAACAAAATTTGCCTTTGTCGGCTGACGTAAGCGAGGTCGCCGGAGCCACTGCCAGGTGATGCCTTTGCGTGCCACCATCCTTGCCCATGTGTTTAAAGGCCATGCGCGATGATTCGCCCGGAACGACCCAGTTAGCAGACAAGGGTTCGCCGGCTGGACTACCCCCTGATCCACTCGCCGGGAGATCGGCCCTGGGAGTGAGGGAGACCTTAGTTTTTTGGTGGTGGTGGTGGTGGAAGTTTAGACGACTGGCCGGGTTTGGCTGGAGACGGGCCCTGACCCGGCCTTTGATACCTCTGTCCTTTATGGGTACCTGAAGACTTTCCTTGCTTGTATCTGTACTGACCTTGGGTGGAAGAGGATTTATGCAAATGAAAGGATTTCGCCCCACCAGACTGAGCTTTAGCGACTGGTTTGGGCTTGGTAAAAGTGAAAGCAGGTTTCTGAGACGGGGCGGGACTGTGCTTCAAGGCCTGAGCCATGTTAAACACCGTCCTCCACACCTCCGGGGACATTAAAGAGGCAGTTAGAACTGGGGACATTACTACTTGATTAGCAATCCTATCCGGGAGCTTTCGGACTAGAGACATCCTTAGATCTTGTCTTGCCCGCACCGCCTCTAACAAGGCCGTGCGTATATCTCCTAGTGACTGAATAGAAGTTTGGAGAAGTAAGCGTCTAGATAGTTCGATTGCCTTTCGGACTTCTGTGTCCGCGATAGCCTGAGCAGATCTGAGCATTGATTTTGCTACTTGTTGCGTAACAATATACTGAGAAAATAGTCTGTACGCCATACCCCGTAGCCTAAACTCCCGGTCTAGGTGAGCAGTGGAAGGTGTAGAGAATGGATCTTTAAGCTCGCATAGATTAATTTTAGGGGCAGCTAAAAAGGCAAAGAGAGCAGAGGGAACTCCGCCGGCAGAGTATACTGGGAGAGAGAACCAAGAATGGCTCTCTTGTGGAATTTGGTGTGAAGCTTTAGAAGTGAATGTGGTTGCAAAGTTTTGCGCCTCGACGTCCCAGTCCACCCAAGGTCCCGGACCCAATTGCTCCACCTTCAAAACTGGATTCGCGGCTGAGTCAGTAAACGTCTTTAATCCCAACTCAGGGGTTAGAGATGACAGCGCTTTGATATCATTGAACCCACCATGTTTTGTCCAGTCCGAAAACAGTTTTGAAGCTGACGCAGGGGGTAGGGCAGGTGTAGAAGAATATACAAAATAATCATGATGATAATAGTTGGGGATGGCCTTAATACTAACATCAAGTACATTTCCCAGCATATCTAGAGCCCTTAACTTCCTAGATTTATTTCCTTGGATTACCCACTCTCGTGGTACCGGAAGCTCCCCTGACATAGTGGACTGTGCTACCTCTGGCTTTGTTGGTACCAATGATACCCACGAATCGTCTGGCCCGTATAAGAGAGGCATAGCCCCTTTTCTGATCGGGGCTTTGTCTAATGGGGGAGGATTTACGTCTGCTACTACTCGCATATTGGAAGTAGTTAGTTCCGCCGAAGTTGGCCTAGTAACAATAGTAGGTGATACAAGGGGAGTGAGCGGAGTTTGTGTCAAAGTAACGGAAGTAGCCAGAGGTCGGACAGTCGATGTTGGCGTGGGAGCTCCCAGACCAACCATAGGAGGCTCCGGTTGCTGGCCAAAAAACTTAGTTAAAGCACTCGCTAATAACCCATCAATCTCATCCGCCGTGACAAATTGAGCAGATGAAGAACTATTAGGTGAAATATCCCTATTCTGAGAGTTATCTACATTACCCACCTCAGAAATAATAGACCCATCATCCCCTGCCTCCGGTCCCTCCTGAGAGGATTCCGCCGAGGCTGGGGCCCCTTGCCATGTTAAGTCAGGGATGGAAGACGGTGTCTCCGCGTCCCGGTGGACTTCAGCCACTACCTGAGTTGCCTGAGACGGCAGAGAGCTGTCCCGCCATGGCTGGGAGTACCTCCAAACTCCCCGGCCTTGGCCGGAACTTACTTGTGAGACAGGCCCCACCCCAATGACTGAGCCCTCACTCGAGCCCTCTAGCAGGTTATCACTGCCGGGAGAACCCTTAAATCTAAAGTGAGAATATTATTTGGGGACACTATGTCCGCCGGAATATCCCCCACCACAGTCTCTGACTCCACTTCCGACCTGTCAGATTGGACTTGAGACATGTCGGGAGTAGAGGCAGAAAGCGAGATTCGAGGCTCCGGCGAACGCCGGGAGGACTTTCGTACATGAGACTCTTTTTTAGAAGACTTGTGACTCCGCCTCGACTTTGATGTATTAGTAGAACTGTCCTTGGTCTTGTCTGTCTTACTCTTCTTCCGCGAAGGTGAAGTCGAGTGACTATGTGTCTGCTTTCTGAGAGGAGACCGTGACCTGGACCTAGATCTTGACTCCGAAGATTTTGCCGGGGGAGACGGCTCTCACGGTCTCTTAGATGTGCCGGGGGAGGGAAGAAGCTCTTTAACCAGCCCAGTCTCTGCCGGCTTAGTTACTTTACTTCGGGAAGGAGGACGTTTAATTGGGGGGTACTGAACCAACAAACGGTCCCACAGAATTACGTTATCACACTGCAATGCTTTATGAGCCACTGCAGTCGCATAATTAGTAAGAAGTTGTCTGACCTCGCGTAATGCAACCGCCGCGGCCAGATTGTCGTGCTGTAATACTTTAATACCCAGCTGACTACAAAAGGTACAATTCTTTGTTACCCACAAACCCCTTGATCGGTCTAAGCATTTGACACAACGAATGCACAGAGTGTGCGCAAAAATAGGGATTCCGGAACATGAGGGCGTTGAGCAAAGAGCAAAAACAGGGGCTAGAGCAGCCATGGCAGAGACTGGTTAAAAGCTAACTCCCCCCGGGCCTCACCTGGCCCTCTGTGGACCCGCCGGAACTCCGCCCTGGAAAAAAGAAAATTTCCAGGAATTAATGCTCATAAGGTTACCCCAAAATGTTCTAACACAAGTGTTAATGAACCGCCGGGCAACGAGACGTAATACACCACCATTACCTCTCGTTACCCTGTAGGTTCATATGTAAAGATTTGTAAATAACTTTACGTGTCCAAAAGATTTAAGAATATCCTCTGACATGATATAAAGATGAGCAGTTCTTTATAAGTGACGCAGTCTTCCCTGTGATATAACGTTCACCGGGAACCCATAATAAGACGCCGGCCTCCTTATTATAACGCAGTTAGCCAGGTTAAGCCCATCTTAATCATTAGATCGCTGTAAGTTGAATGTCTTGATACCTAATTGTATCCCTCAATTGTTAGGCTAATCCTACCGAATTGCAAATCCGTGATTCCCACCCTCCCGAGGTTCAACCGCCGGGTGAAAATTAATAGAAAAGTTAACCCCAATTGTTCCTATCCCCACTTCTTTGCAAAAGATCGCCGGGGTGGAAAGACTACTCAAACAACACAGCCCAGTTTTTCAACGGCTTTGCAAAACCGGGAAAAACTATAGTCAACAGGTGTCCGCATGAACCCCTAGTTGAATCGGGTAAAGCCCTTCCGCCGGGAAACACACAGTAAGCCTGAACACAGGCCCCACTACAGAGACGCAGTTCTGGAGAGCCCTCGAGCCACCACTCGCCGGGGGAAACTAGCCTATTTTAACCACGCGTGATTAAAACTCGGCAACCAGCCGGATTTTCTCGGTGCAATCGAGAAAACCCGCCGGAAAAGGCAACCCACACCCACCAGACGCAATCTGAGAACCAGCCGGGTTTTCACGGAGCAATCGAGAAAACCCGCCGGAAACGGTAACCCACACCAACCAGAAGCAATCGGAGGTACACAAATAGTGCCTGGAATAAGCCAATACACAACTTATCCAGAACACACATGACACAGTAGTACATATTTATACAATAAATCAATAACACTTGTACATGTAAAAAAGCTACGAGAGGCTGGCTAGGCCTAAGCAGACGGAGTATCGCTTAAACATGTGGTAATAATACAAAAAGCACTGAATATTAATCACAACAGGAACAGCAGCCAACACACCTCGAAGAAATATACCCGGGAGAGGGAAGCACTGACACGGGACCTAGAAAAAACTTCACTAAGTGAAGAAAAATACGCTAGGAACGTCAGAAAACAAACAAATAAGGCAACTTCATCAGAAAGATAAAAAGAAGCCTAATCACGCGTAGTTAAAGCCAACTAAATAACTAGGCTAGCTAATCTGCGAAAACGTTTCATGCGTCCACCCCGGGACCACGAGGGTACGCCCGAAATAGGCGTCCCAAACACACGACCCAAAATACACTGAACTGCGGGCAGCCCGCCCATGACACCCCTGCTACGCATATCCTAACCTTACTCGATACATCCCAGAGTAAACAAATGAGAAAAAACTCACTAGGGACACAGCAAATGCGGAACGAGCGGAGCGTGGGGAGACACGTCAGGGCAGGTTGAGCGCAGAGCAGAGAAGGAAGAATGACGCCTGAAGTCAGCGTCTGGTTAAAGATCCACACAAGTACATCCACGAAGTTAGGGAAAGCTTATGAATAGTTATTCTTATTTTCTTTTTATTTATTTTTTATGAAGTTTTTTCGTAGTGAGTACCCAATTTCATAATGACGAACCATGAGTGAGGTTGCGTGCGCTCATGATGAAGGCTCCTCAATTTGTTATGCTCTGCGCGGTAGATTCAAACTACGGTAAATGAGTGTTTGAAGAGGGTGCCTTATGTAATAGGCATTATCGTCAATGATGGAGGGGCCACTAATAAATACCTATCAGTTCATTTGAAGAGACCCAGTGTGCCATGCGTAGCCATGAGACTTAGTCATAAGCCTAACTGATTTCTGTTTATTGCAATAATGCCATGTATTATGTTACAGTTACGAGTGAGGATCACCAAGTACTGACTTATATTTATGAGTTTTGGACAAAAAGAGGGGGGGGGGGGATTGTGTTCCGAACTGGAGAACCTCTCCCAAGTGATGTTTACTGTTAATATTAGTAAGATTGATAGTATCTAAGGGTTAATTTCCAATACAGGATATTAGATTAATGAATACACAAAATTCTTTTATGTGAGTTTAATAAATATGATAGATTTTCTTTTTACAAATCATTTCAAGTACTATAGTATGCACAATTCTTATGTTTTACAATATATAGTTGCTCTTTTATTAAGTTTTACTGCATCCTTATCCTTATCTACCTTTCTATTGCTTCCTAAGGCTTACTTAGAAACCCTGCCTTAACACTTAAAGAGCGGGGCCCGACTTAAGTCTTTATCTAAAAGGCAGCAAGTTAGGAGCATTATTAAGGCTTTTAAAGGGTTAAAATCGAGTGCAAATGGCCGGGAGCGCAGCAGGCCACACGGCCGACACCCAGGGCTTACCGCCGCCCACTGACTCACGCTCCCTCTGTTCTCGAGAGGCTGGCAGTGTAGCCAGTAGTGAGCGTAGATGGAAAAAATATGCCGCTATACGCTAAACTCCCATGTTGGTGGTACCACTGCATCAAAACGACGAGTGCTACGTAGCTCGTTCTGGTCTCATTTTGAAGCTTGTAGCGCCTAGTTTTTTTATGAATACATTTCTTTTCATGCAGATACTTGATTGATCATTCAGGAGGGCCTGAATATGCCCAAAATAGCCCAAAACCCCCCGCTAGACGAGGGTTAATACTTTACACTTTTTCTTAATTCTATTTATTTATTTACAAAAGAGCGAGCCGTTAGTTTTGGTTTTCTTCAGTCTTTGACGTTGAGCATGAGATGTCCCAACCACCGATCTTGGTATTCTTAGGCTCTCACGTCATTGACGGAGAGAACCATTACTAAATTATGGGTTTGACACCCGAAGGGAGAGAAGGAAAACTAACTATTTAGTAATGGTTCCGTAGTCAATGACGTAAAGCGGCCCTCCCTCCTCCCTCTTCCCATGCACATGCGCAACTTGGTACTATGAAGGACGTATGAACCCAGCATGGCCAGCTGGAGGACGCGTGTAAGGGAAGGACTGTATAACGGCGCGCTGGTTAATTTAGTAACACATCATTCGTAGGTTCTAACCTTTTACTCATAAAAAATTTCCTTCTTTTTCTAATGGTTACCTTTTTTAATGACGTTCCCCAGGAACTAAGTATAGGGTTTCACCCTAGGATGTACTTTTTATATATTTGGGTCGCGTTAATGCTTTCTCCGGGACCCTCACGGGGGTCTCCGGGGAGCCCTTATATATATAAGGCTCTCAAGTCATTGACTACGGAACCATTACTAAATAGTTAGTTTTCCTTTTCTCCCTTCGGGTGTCAAACCCGTAATATTGCTTGCAGCTTTGATCCTTTGTACCGGTAGCAGTCTGTCTCGATGTTATATACAGTATATAACAGTTTTCTGTTTTATTTCATACCTGGAGAACAAATATACACGAGATAATATATACAGTATATATATATACACACACACACACACACACACACACATGAGGGAAAAGTAGGAGACAAACTGCTGAAATGGATGGAGAGCTACCTTAGCGAAAGACAGATGAGAACAACAGTAAGGGGGAAATCGTCAAACTGGACTCAAATTACGAGTGGAGTACCACAAGGATCTGTCCTAGCCCCAATCATGTTTTTAATATTTGTAAATGACTTACCTGAGGGACTAACAAGCTACATGAGCATGTTTGCGGACGATGCTAAGCTGCTTAAAACGATCAGAACCCAGGAGGATTGCCTTGAACTCCAATCAGATTTGCAAAAGATCCATGAATGGAGCATCAAATGGAATATGGAGTTCAATGCAGGAAAATGTAAGACTCTAGAAATGGGTAAAAGCAAGTACAGACCTAGAAAAGATTATAAACTAGGAAACGAAGTGATTCCCAAAGCAGAAAAAGAAAAAGACTTGGGGATAGAATTTAAGGATAACATGTCTCCGGAAAGCCACGTAAATAAGATAGTGAGAGAATCACTAGCACTATTGGCAAATATCAGGATGTCTTTCAATTATCTTAATGAAAACACCATGAAACAAATAATAATGGCAATAATAAGACCCAGGATGGAATATGCATCTGTAGTGTGGTCCCCTCACATGAAGAAACATGTCTACAAAATTGAGAGGGTACAGAGAGCAGCTACGAGGATGATCCCAGGTTTGGAAAATTTGGAGTACCAAGAGAGGCTCGAGAGATTGAATCACCTACGCTGGAACAGAGAAGGAAACGAGGACAGTAAATTCAGATATACAAATGTGTTAGAGGTATTGACAAAATCGACCAAGAAAACTTCATAGAGAGGGATGGAGGTGAGAGAACAAGAGGTCACAGCTACAAACTGAAAGTGCCTAATAGTAAATCTGATCTGAAGAGTAAAAGATTTCCTACCAACTCGATTAGTGGGTGGAACAAATTGCCAGCCGAAGTAGTGTCTGCACCATCAGTGCATAGTTTCAAAGCACGGTATGACAAACATATCTTAGGAGGCGGGAATTAACGAGCATGCTCACTCCCGCAAATACAACTAGTGTAAGTACAACTAGTGTAAGTACACACACACACACACACACACACACACACACACACACACACACACACACACACACACACACACACACACACACACACACACCACACACACACACACACACACACACACACACACACACACACACACACACACACACACACACACACACACACACACACACACACACACACACACACACCACACACACACACACACACACACACACACACACACACACACACACACACACACACACACACACACACACACACACACACACACACACACACACACACACACACACACACACACACACACACACACACACACACAAAGTGGTGCAAAATATAAAGGAAAATACAAGAAGAAGGGGAAATGATGAAGCATCCAGATTGGACCTAATGTTTACTAGAGACCCAGATGTAATTTCTGATATAAAATACTTACCACCTTTAGGCAAGAGCGATCACGTTGTAATGGACATAGAAATCCTATTGGGTTATTCCAATATGGAGGAGAGGGAGGAGCACAAGGAAACTAGGTTTGACTATGCAAAAGGTTGAAGGGACCACTTATGATGACGACCAGAATATGTGTGAAATTATGAACAATACACTACACTCAGTATACTGTATACTAAAGGTGATAACTTTGAAGAAGTACCGGTAGGTGAAATTGGTGATAAACTGGGAGAGATTAATTTTCTCCCAGAGGAGCTAGTAGAAATAATGAAAGGACTAGATGTGAAAAAAGCAGTGGGACCTGACAATGTAGCGGGATGGATTTTGAAAGAATGTGCTGACGAACTAGTGAAACCCTTATATGAGATAATGAAATACTCTCTGGAAGTGGGAAAATTACCAATGGACTGGAAGAGAGCCAACATTGTACCGATTTATAAAGGTGGGAACAGGGAACATCCATTGAATTATCGACCTGTGTCACTTACTAGTATAGTGTGCAAAATCTGTGAGAAAATAATTAAGAAAAGATGGATGATTTACTTGGAAAAGAATAATCTACTATCTAACAGGCAATTTGGATTCAGGGGGGTACCTCATGTGTTACAAATCTACTCAGTTTTTATGAGAGAGTGGTTGACATATTACAAGAGAGAGATGGATGGGTGGACTGCGTATATATTGACATGAAGAAAGATTTTGACAGAGTATCGCATAGCAGGCTGAAGTGGAAATTAAAAGAGTATGGAGGGATTCAGGGTAGTTTGTTAAATTGGATGGAGGACTATCTTTCAGGGAGACAGATGAGGACTACTATCAGAGATAAATTTTCTACGTGGAAAGATGTCACAAGTGGAGTTCCGCAGGGAGCGGTGCTGGCTCCCATAATGTTTCTAATATACATTAATGACATGCCAAAGGATATAAATGCATATATGAATATGTTTGCAGATGATGCCAAGATCATGAAGCGTATAAAAGATGAAAACAATGGTAGGGAATTACAAAGGGATTTGGATAGGATAGATCAATGGAGCAAGAAGTGGAAAATGGAATTCAACACAAATAAATGTCATGTAGTGGAAATGGTAGTAAGTAAAAGAAGGCCTCATATGGAATATAAGTTAGGAGAAAACACTATTAACCCATCAGAGAAAGAAAAGGACTTAGGGATAACTGTTAGGAGTGATCTTTCACCTGAGAATCATATTAATAAGATAGTGGGAGAAACATACGGACTGCTAAACAGAATAAAAATAGCCTTTAACTATATAAACGAGGAGATGGTGGAGAAAATAATAAAAACATTGGTGAGACCAAGACTGGAGTATGCGGCAGTGGTGTGGGCACCACATCTAAAAAAGCATATAAAGAAGCTGGAGAAGGTTCAGAGAGCTGCAACTAGGATGATACCAGAACTGAGAGAATTACCATATGAGGAGAGATTAAAGAAATTAGATTTACCATCTCTAATGGATAGGAGGGAGAGAGGCGATATGATTATGATGTACAAATGTGTGAGAGGACTCGAAAAGGTGGACAAGAAGGGTTATATTGTGAAAGATAATGGTAGAACTAGGGGGCATAGATATAAGCTAATGAAAGGAAGATGTAAAGATGTGAGAAAGTATAGTTTCCCTTACAGAAGTATAAGTAAATGGAATCAGTTGGAAGAGGAAGTGGTGTGTGCCAAAAACATTCATATTTTTAAGGCAAAGTTAGATAATTGTAACTCAGGAAGCGGGACAATACGAGCCTAAAAAGCTCAACTCCTGTATACTACAAATAGGTAAATACAAATAGGTAAATACACACATTTAACATTAATGTTATTTAACATTAACGACATGCCAAAGGATATAAATGCATATATGAATATGTTTGCAGATGATGCCAAGATCATGAAGCGTATAGAAGATGAAAACAGTGGTTGGGAATTACAGAGGGATTTGGATAGGATAGATCAATGGAGCAAGAAGTGGAAAATGGAATTCAACACAAATAAATGTCATGTAGTGGAAATGGGAGTAAGTAAAAGAAGGCCTCATATGGAATATAATTATATAAGTTAGGAGAAAACACTATTAACCCATCAGAGAAAGAAAAGGACTTAGGGATAACTGTTAGGGGTGATCTTTCACCTGAGAATCATATTAATAAGATAGTGGGAGAAACATATGGACTGCTAAACAGAATAAAAATAGCCTTTAACTATATAAACGAGGAGATGCTGGAGAAAATAATAAAAACATTGGTGAGACCAAGACTGGAGTATGCGGCAGTGGTGTGGGCACCACATCTAAAGAAGCTGGAGAAGGTTCAGAGAGCTGCAACTAGGATGATACCAGAACTGAGAGAATTACCATATGAGGAGAGATTAAAGAAATTAGATTTACCATCTCTAATGGATAGGAGGGAGAGAGGCGATATGATTATGATGTACAAATGTGTGAGAGGACTCGAAAAGGTGGACAAGAAGGGTTATATTGTGAAAGATAATGGTAGAACTAGGGGGCATAGATATAAACTAATGAAAGGAAGATGTAAAGGAGATGTGAGAAAGTATAGTTTCCCTTACAGAAGTATAAGTAAATGGAATCAGTTGGAAGAGGAAGTGGTGTGTGCCAAAAACATTCATATTTTTAAGGCAAAGTTAGATAATTGTAACTCAGGAAGCGGGACAATACGAGCCTAAAAAGCTCAACTCCTGTATACTACATATAGGTAAATACACACACACACCTCCCAGTGGCGTAACTGATAGCGCGTCTGGCTCACAACCAGAAGGTCCCGAGTTCAAGACCCGGGCGGGGAAGAGACATTTGGGCAAGTCTCCTAACGGTACCAAAATTCCGGATTTGGCGGGGTCCGGATAGGTCCCACACAAACCCATACGAACCGGACAATTCCGAATGTTAGAGATAATTATGTCCGGTTCTCTAATTCGGACTACTCCGGATGTCAGATATAATGAGGTCCGGATTGCTAACTTTGTACTGTCCAGTACCTTCCCTATCTGAGGCAGACGTCAGTGAACACAAATTAGTCAATATAAGAACATGAAGCTTTGAATATTTTTAAGAAGCGTCAGTTACTCTCCCGATAAAATCCCGAAACAGAGAGTAATGTGTATTCTCCCCTTAACCCGGGAACTGCGGGGAGACTCTTAAGAGTTCCCCCGGCGGACTGCGGGGAGACTCTTAAGAGTGAATGAAAAAATAAATAAACTTTTGACATCGAAAAAAAAAAAAATAAATAAATAAAAAAAAAAAAAAAAAAAATTGGCCCCTGGGCCATGCAAAATCTCAGTCCTCTACCTCCCCTCCTTCCCCACTTTCCTCCTCTCCTTCAGTTATCACCTATTTTCCCTGTTATTCCCTTATTCTGAGGTATATTTTCGTGCTAACATTAGCGAGTTGCAAGCAGGGTGTTGTCATCACTGATGGCAAGCGAGTGCAAGAGAGAGAGAGAGAGTATCGATCGACTGTGTCTCAGTGGCCTTGGGGGAAATTAGCGGGAAAGCAGCTTGCCTCACCCATACATTTTTTTTTTTTTTTTTTTTTTTTTAAGAGACAATGAACGGAGGAAGGAAAAACACAGATAAAACAAAAAGGTCCATGTGCCTAAAGGCATCCTCCATTCATAAAATGTTTGTAACAACTGGATTTAAACATTTGTTGATTGTAAGTTTGTGGAAAGCAATTCGAGGGAAGTGAATTCCAAAGAGTAGTAGCTCTGGGGATAAATGAATTCTGATAAGCAGAAGTTCTGCATTGTGGAGGAGAAAGTGTAAATTCATGGGCGCTCTCAGCTGCCCTAGTTCTACGGGGAAAGATGTGGAGAGGCGGCACAATTGAAGCAAGTTCCTCGGAACAATTGCTGTGAAAATATCTGTTATTATACAACTCGCGGGCTATATCTCCGATTTTGACCATCCAAACGCTGTTTTCACTCGTTTTATTGTTGTTTCAGGTTAATACCTTTATAATCAACCCATAATAGGTGCATATGGATAAGTATTGATGCTATTAATGGTACAATGAATATTTTAGTGACGGAAACACCTCAAATACATGCGCACAGGGAGAGGTGTCTAATTACCCCCATGCGCACTTCAGAGGTTAAAGAAGCTTCTAAAACTCATAGCAGTTATAATTAATTAATATTTCGGAGATAGTAATGTGAGGGATGTGTTGGTGGACGAAGCGAGGGGGCGGAGCTTACAGTAGGAGACGACGTAGGAGAATGAGGGGGAGAGGGATGAGAAACCATACAGAGGGGGTGGATGGGGAAGAAGGGGGGGGGGGGGCAACAGTGTTACCATAACAAATCATGACTCCTTATGAGGCACCGGCACTAGAACTAATAGAGTTTTCCCATGCTAGAATAAGAAGGGCTATAGAAAAAATGAACAGAAGTAAGTCACCGGGACCGGATGGGATACACCCAAGAATCATAAAGGAAGGAGGGGAGATGTTAGTAGAGCCATTGAAAATGTTATTTGAGGTATCGTTTAATACAGGACAAATCCGGATGGACTGGAGAGAGGCGAACATAACAGCTATATTTAAGAAGGGAAAGAGAAATGACCCAGGGAATTATAGACCAGTCAGTTTGACAAGTGTTGTGTGTAAACTAATGGAAACGGTAATTAGAGAAGGAATAATGGATCATATAAAGTCAAACCAACTTTTCAGTGGGAGACAGTTCGGATTCTTGCCGGGGAGGTCGACGGTATTACAGCTAATTAAGGTGGTAGATGATTGGATGCAAATTCTTGAAGATGGTGATGTAATAGACGTGGTATATTGCGATTTGATGAAGGCCTTTGATAAGGTCCCACATAAAAGGTTAATAGAGAAAGTTAGAAGCTATAATATAGGGGAGAAATGTGTGAAATGGATAGAAGCCTTCCTGAAAGATCGGAGACAGAGGGTACTGGTGAATGGAATAGGCTCGGGGTGGAGGGAAATTACAAGTGGGGTACCTCAGGGATCTGTGTTGGGACCACTGCTGTTCGTTATATTTATCAACGACTTACCTGAAGTTATAACTAATGGAAGTGAGGTATACCTGTATGCGGATGACACTAAGCTGTATAGAAGAGTGAGGAGTAAGGAAGATATGGGTTTGCTTCAAGGAGATGTGGAGGGCATGAAGGGATGGTCTGAGCATTGGTTAATGCCTTTTCATCCAAAAAAATGCAAGGAAATGCGGATTGGGACCAGCAAGATAGACAAGGTAGGATACAGTATGTATGAAGCGATGGAGGAAGTGAATGCAGAAAAGGATATAGGAGTAGTGATAGACAATAAGTTAAATTTCTCAGAACATTTAGCGGAAAAGATAAACAAAGCCAATAGAATTGTAGGGCTGATAAGGAGGACATTTGTGTCACTTGACGAAGAAATCTTCAGGAATCTCTATACAGCGCTGGTTAGGCCGCACCTGGAATATGCGAACCAGGTGTGGGCTCCATATATGGTAAAGGATATAGAAGCAGTGGAGAAAGTGCAGAGGAGAGCTAGCAAGCTGGTACTAACGTTGAAGAGCGCGGGCTATGAGCAGAGGTTGAGGACACTGGGGCTTCCGACACTGGCATATAGGAGAAAGAGAGGGGATATGATAGAGACTTTTAAGATAGTGTCAGGAAAGTACGATGAGGATGTGTGTGAAGGTATCTTCTTGATGCGGGAGGGAACAAGAACGAGAGGACACTCTAAGAAAATTTACAAAGAAAGAAATAGGCTTGAGAAGGCAAAGAACTCATTTTGTGATAGAGTGGTAAATGAGTGGAACGCACTGCCCCAGTATGTAGTCGATTCCGAATCAATAAGGGAGTTTGAAAGTAATCTTGATAAAGCATGGGAAAGACAAGATTTGAAGTTTGATTATAAAACAAAAATACAGAATAGTAAAAATGTTGCGTCTGCTACCGCCGCCGCCAACACCGTGAACGACCGCAGCAGTGCAAGTACTGGTACTGAGCTTGATACACAGGCATAGTTTGCCTTTTTCCAGAGGATCTACTGTAAGAAACTGTAAGAATGAGTTGGGTGTCCAGGAAATTATTGACGGCGACAGTACTTGCATTTTTTGGATGAAAAGGCATTAACCAATGCTCAAACCATCCCTTCATGCCCTCCACATCTCCTTGAAGCAAACTCACATCTTCCTTACTCCTCACTCTTCTATACAGCTTAGTGTCATCCACATACAGGTATATCTCACTTCCATTAGTTATAACTTCAGGTAAGTCGTTGATAAATATAACGAACAGTAGTGGTCCCAACACAGATCCCTGAGGTACCCCACTTGTAATTTCCCTCCACCCCGAGCCTATTCCATTCACCAGTACCCTCTGTCTCCGATCTTTCAGGAAGGCTTCTATCCATTTCACACATTTCTCCCCTATATTATAGCTTCTAACTTTCTCTATTAACCTTTTATGTGGGACCTTATCGAAGGCTTTCATAAAATCGCAATATACCACGTCTATAACATCACCATCCTCCAGAATTTGCATCCAATCATCTACCACCTTAATTAGCTGTAGTACTGTCGACCTCCCCGGCAAGAATCCGAACTGTCTCCCACTGAAAAGTTGGTTTGATTTCATATGCTCCATTATTCCTTCTCTAATTACCGTTAGACAAGGTAGGATACAGTATGTATGAAGCGATGGAGGAAGTGAGTGCAGAAAAGGATATAGGAGTAGTGATAGATAATAAGTTAAATTTCTCAGAACATTTAGCGGAAAAGATAAACAAAGCCAATAGAATTGTAGGGCTGATAAGGAGGACATTTGTGTCACTTGACGAAGAAATCTTCAGGAATCTATATACAGCGCTGGTTAGGCCACACCTGGAATATGCAAACCAGGTGTGGGCTCCATATATGGTAAAGGATATAGAAGCAGTGGAGAAAGTGCAGAGAAGAGCTAGCAAGCTGGTACCAACGTTGAAGAACGTGGGCTATGAGCAGAGGTTGAGGACACTGGGACTTCCGACACTGGCATATAGGAGAAAGAGAGGGGATATGATAGAGACTTTTAAGATAGTGTCAGGAAAGTACGATGAGGATATGTGTGAAGGTATCTTCTTGATGCGGGAGGGAACAAGAACGAGAGGACACTCTAAGAAAATTTACAAAGAAAGAAATAGGCTTGAGAAGGCGAAGAACTCATTTTGTGATAGAGTGGTAAATGAGTGGAACGCACTGCCCCAGTATGTAGTCGATTCCGAATCAATAAGGGAGTTTGAAAGTAATCTTGATAAAGCATGGGGAAGACAAGATTTGAAGTTTGATTATAAAACAAAAATACAGAATAGTAAAAATGTTGCGTCTGCTACCGCCGCCGCCAACACCGTGAACGACCGCAGCAGTGCAAGTACTGGTACTGAGCTGGATACACAGGCATAGTTTGCCTTTTTCCAGAGGATCTACTGTAAGAAACTGTAAGTTTCCATTAGTTTACACACAACACTTGTCAAACTGACTGGTCTATAATTTCCTGGGTCATTTCTCTTTCCCTTCTTAAAAATAGCTGTTATGTTCGCCTCTCTCCAGTCCATTGGGATTTGTCCTGTATTAAAAGATACCTCAAATTAAATTTTTAATGGCTCTACTAACATCTCACCTCCTTCCTTTATGATTCTTGGATGTATCCCAT
Organism: Paralithodes platypus; assembly: GCA_032716605.1. NCBI lineage: Eukaryota > Metazoa > Arthropoda > Malacostraca > Decapoda > Lithodidae > Paralithodes > Paralithodes platypus. Next base: position 46,739,759 of record CM064551.1, on the reverse strand, counting down.
CCGGGCCCGGGGACTTACTTCTGTTCATTTTTTCTATAGCCCTTCTTATTCTAGCATGGGAAAACTCTATTAGTTCTAGTGCCAGTGCCTGTTTGATGGGAATAGTAGGCACTGCATCATCCGACTCCACTGTTAGTACCTCCACAAAGTATTTCCCCAGCACCTCTGCTTTCTCCTTATCAGTTTCTGCTCTATTCCTATCATCCAATTATCCTATCAGTTCTGGGATACCTACTCTTCTTGTTAACTTTTCCTGAATGTATTTCCAAAATATTTTTGGATTATCCTTCACATTTTTTGCAATCTCTCTCTCCCTCTCCTTCACCCCCCCTCCTTCTCTCCCACCTTATTTTATTGTTTATCTGTCTACGTTCCAAATCCACTTCTTTAGCTTCTATACTAGACCCTCTGTTCTTTTTTAACACTTTTAGTCTATCCCACAATCGTTTCTTTCTTCTTATCCATGTCCAAAGCTTTCTTTTTCATTGGTAATTCTGGGTTCGTTCTTTTCCTCAAATTTGTTTTATCCTTATATTCCCTTACTGATACACATTTGGATATAGCATTCTCCAGTTTGACTCTAATCTTCCTCCACATTCCTTCAGCATCTTCACCGTTCAAGTATTCCCCCCAGTCAATGTCCAAACACCTTCTCAGCAGCTCATAATCTGCTCTATCATACATGTATATTTTGTTATTGCTTCTATTATCCCTCTCTGTTTTAATATTGCAAATAAGACTTATACAGGCATGGTGCCCTGTAACTCTGCCGGCAGGCAGAGCAATATTTTCTGACCAACTTTGGCCTGCCTTCCTTCTGACACACCCTGCACTTTTTCTGTGGCCGCCGATTTTTCTCAGTGGCAGGTATGGTCAGCAGTCCATGTACCGGTCCAGCTGCACCCACTCCACCAGCTCCACCCTGCCTTTTCTTCTTCTTTTCTTTCCTTTTCTTTTCTTTCTTCCTTCTTGACCTCACATAAGGCAGCATATCCCATAGAGTTCTCGGAGAGGAGTTCATGAATTAGTCAGAATTACCATCTTGATAAACTCGCCAAACTCTATAGTTTTCAGGTTTGAGTGAAGGTTTATATATATTGTTCTGGCATTGGACATCATTCTTGAAATCATGTGGAGGCCTATCTTTTTGAACCAAGCATAGGATTTTCGTGTTGGATCAATTGGCTCTAGAAGTTGGTCTACCAAATCCACGGACCCCATTTGCTCGTTATACCGCTGAATTGGTGATGGTTTCTTGACAAACTCCTGTCTGCCCCCCCTCAGGTAACGAGTTCGTTCGTCAAATCCTGCTTCATATTTTGTTATGACATGCACATATTTTGTGTCTCTGAATTTGACCAATAATATGTCATTTTTCCTGGCGAAGAGTGCTTGGCCATTCTGTAGATTTTCTGTCTTCATTACGTGTGGGACACCTCTGTTTGGACGAATGGTACCTGTAGTAGTGGTGTCTCTCTCTAACAGGTACTCAGCAAGGCGCATACTGGAGTACCAGTTGTCAAGCACAACATGTCGTCCTTTTTTCAGGAGGTCGACCATCAGGTAAACAGGAACACGTTCTGACTTGGACAAGGCAGACAACTCAGGATTTTCCAACATCTCGTCGTACAGTCTCGGTGTATAGAGGCAGAAATTCCAGGTGTAACCTCTGGCACAAGGGGAGCTAGGGCACAGAGCAAACAACTTTATGCCAAAACGCTTCCTTTTTGTCTTGATGTATTGGCGGAAATGTAGTCTGCCCTTGTATAGGATGAGAGACTCGTCTACAGCAAAATTCTCGCCTGCTGAAAAGTAAAGCATGGTTTTTTCCTGCAGCATGGTGAAAAAAGTCCCTATTCTTGTCATTGTTTTTTTTCGGTTCAGCATCATCGGCGTGAGAGTAGCGAATGAATCGTTGTATTTGTGAAAAATGATTCCGACTCATTATGGCAGAAGTGAAAACAGCTGGGCCGTGGCACAATATAGACGTGCTCCAATAGTCCGAAATCTTGGGCAGTTCAATCCCATCAAAAGTTGGAAGGAAATAAACACATTCATCTCTGCCTCATCCACATCTCTCCATTTTCTCCCCATGAACCTGTTTGACCTGATGTTTGGATTTTCCCTGAAAGACTTGTGAGCCCTCTCATTCGTCCACAGACACAAAGACTGCACTATGTCCTTCGTTATAAACAACTGAAAACAGTCTAAAGCACTCATATCCCTCTCTTCATGATGTACAATAATTCCAGGGTGCACATCCGGATAATTTTGGTCTACATCAGGCAAAATGGTGGGTCTTTGATCGGCAAAAGGGTCTCCCATGAGTGGGAAACAAGGGGTAGACAGTCCTGGCAATGGCGACCCCGCAACACTCGTATCGGACTCGTCAATATCATAGTCAGTGTCGTCACTACTACTCGCTTGGCTGTCATTTTCAGGCATATATTCTTCATCATCGTCAGATACAGATATATCTGACTGAGTAGCATTGTCATCTGAGCCTTCAAACTCACTATCTAGGTCCATATCACTCGCAGAATCACTGTCTGAAGCCGCCATGGTGCAATAAGTAATCCAGTACACCCTGTGCTGACGGAGGTGTGAGAGAGACTGGCGGGCATGTCCCGAGGCCAGGGATACAGCAGGGCCAGTCGGTTGCTAGGCAACCGGGGTTCAGCTTGAGCTTGATGCCATGATTCATTATAGTTATATATTTTATAACTTGATATAGGTCAATATATATCATAGTTATGTAATATAAACAATGAATAGGGTACAATATGCCCCCCACCACAAAATTGAGTCATTGGCATAATGTCATGACTCATGCCAGAGCCATGACAAGAGTAATAATGTCAGAGTCTTAGTTGCCATAAACTACAACATGTGTGATCATAAATATCCCCAAACTGCAAATGGTAACCCAATACAGTGTATGCACCCCTATATAGCTGAGGGGTACGCGGTTCCTCCCCCGTACTTTAAACCATCGGATCCGAGGGGCCTCATATGATCCCGATCGCTGTGTCCGGGGCCATTTTCGTACAGTCAAGCTTCATAATTCAGTAGCTACTGATTGAGACCACCTAGAGCAGTCAATTTTTTTGAAAATTCTAGAACTGTTTGTTGTCTGTAGACTGCCGTTGAGATGACATCGCTACGACGCGTTATGATGATTTTAGCGGCGATTTTTATCCGCGCATTTTGCCTCATATGAGGCCTCCCGGATTCCTGCCAATATTTTTGTTTGCCTCATATGAGGCCTCCCGGATTCCGAGGGTTAAAGAGGTTTATGGTGGTAAACTTTTGTGGAATTCGGTAATGAAGGGTTTAAGAGTATTGACTTGTCCGGGCAAGGCAACTACCCTTAAAAACTACCCACATAAGTCAGAACGTCTCATGACACCTTCCAAACATGTATAATAACACCACATGAAAGCGAAGGTCATATCTTAGGGCTAAAACATATTAATAATTAAGCAATTGATAATAACCCCTAGCCTACTAAGAATACCCCTAATGAGGCTGGCCACGAGGCTCAAAGTAGATATTTCGACGAATAATACACCCTTACCTCCCAAGAAGACACAGCAGCAGCAGCAGCAGCAGTATGCATGGTGCCCCAAGCCAGAGGGGAAAACAGCAAACTCGGATTCTGGAAAGTTCCTCACCACGTGGGACAACTCTTATACCAGCATGTCTGCTATAAAAGCAAAAAATGCTACTCAATCATAAGGATAGCTAGTAACATAGCTCCGTGGATATATAGCCTCCTAAATAACTAGGTTATAGCAAAGCTAAGGCGCAAAAACAAAAACACATGGCGCGCTTGTCCAATGCGGATCGACGATGCGCCTCACACATAAGTACCCTATGTTAACACTTCCTGTGGACGTACCAATGGGGCCGACCGTCCTAGCAAATCTAAACCTATTCTATAACATCTCAGATCAATACAAATGAGCAAAAGACTCACTAGAGGTAAACGACTGTCGAATGAAGCGGAGGACAGACTAGGCACACCTGCTCGGGACGGCTACAGGGGACGGAAGGCTGAATGACGCTACATTACTTGGTTCAGCGTCTCGGATAGAATCCACAGAAAGATATCCACGAAGTTGGAAAGCTTTAATGTAACAATTCTTAAGTTATTATTTATTTTTTTATTTTTTACGAAGTTTTTTCGTAGTGAGTACCAAACATAAAGACAATTCCATAAGAGAATGAGCGTTGCACTTACGATGTCGGCACTCTTTCCCCTGTGGCGGGTGTTTCAAACAGGCTGACCGCGGGTGTTCGAAAGAGAGCTGTTATATAATAGGCATATCGTCAATGATGGTTAAATAAGGTTATAGGCTACCACTAATACAATTAGACTATCTTTTTATATCACCATCTACCTGTCTAACTGCATCTATTATTTTTACTACGACATTTGAAAAAAGAACACGTTTTCTATACAGTAATAGCGCCAACAACGTTTTCTTTAGTAGCAGTTATGGGAAACCTGTGTAAAAATATTGAAAACAAATTAGTTAACAATACGAAGTATTCTTCCTAATTTACCGCTATATTACACATAATATTAATTGGCGCTTACACAACATCAGAATGCATCTGTGAACGAAGTCTTAATGGATTATGTCATGAAATGACGGAGAATTAATTTAGATACATTCGAGCACGGCAAAAGTCTGGTGGCAGTTGGCAACTCGATCTGTGAATGTTACCATACATAGGACAATTCTAACTAGAGACCAGCGAGGAATCGAAGCTCCAATTCAATTGTATTTTGTTTGGCTATATGGATAATTTAGGTTATTTCCAATGTTCTCTACTTTAATTTACTAATAAATTAATCATTATGTGATAGGTAAGACATCCCTTCGTTTTCCATGGGGCTATTATTGGGAAACATATTAGAGAAACTGGCACCTCCACAACTAGACAAAGAGAATTAGTTTGACTGAGGGTGGTATTGTGAAAATATAGGTACTCTATATCCCCCCGGTGACGTCAATAAATTCACCCCCTCAAAAACACAAAATTGCATATATTTATATACAGTAAAAGTCTGTTAATCCGACGACCGATGATTCGAATCTCCCAATAGTCCGAATTTTTCAATTTGAGGCCAAATCCGAATTCACCCGATGGTCCGAATTTCAAGAAGTCCCAAAGTCCCCTTTTTGAGGCATTAGGCCACTCAAATGACACATAATGGAGCACACACATATCATATGTTCATGAATTCACTTTAAAAGTTTACCATCGTCATTGTAGCCTATTACCTACTTCAAAACATGCAGATTAATGGTCAAAGGAAGCTACTGATATAAACGTAAACACCTTCTTCTTCTTCTTCCACATCGTCTGCTAGAGAGTTTGTTTTGCTCTTGAACGCATCCTTGGGACGCTCCGATGCGCTACTGGCTTGCACTGCATTTTCTGCAAGCGCATTCAGTCTTGAGCTTGAAAACGCACCTTTGGACGTATTAGTCTTGAGCTTGAAAACGCACCTTTGGACGTTCCGATACGCTACTATTTATAGTTCAGTGATCGGAGCGTCCCAAGGGTGCTTTCAAGACAACAAGACAAGGGTGTTTTCAATACAATATAATATAACAGAGCACGTCATAAAATGAAAATTACAAGAACCTCTCAGGGAAGTGCCGTTGTTAAGGCATTACTTCCCGAACCACATCTGATCTGATCTTCAAGAGCAAGACAAACTCGCTAGTAGACGGAAGAAGAAGACGTTTATAGCAGCAGATTCCTTTGACCATTAATCTGAATGTTTTGAAGTAGGTAATAGGCTACAATGACAATGGTAAACTTTTGAAGTGATTTCATGAACATATGATACGTGTGTGTGCACCATTGTGTCATTTGGGTGGCCTAATGCCTCAATGTTTTCGTCATACACAGGTTCATAGGGGTAAAGTCCGATAATCCGAAAAATCCACTAATCCGAACGAGGGCCGGTCCGCTGCCCTTCGGATTAACAGAAGTTTACTGTATATATGTAGAACCCAGCCACCTAATATTATACATAGGAGTATGTTGTACATTGACAATGACAATGACAATTCTGGGGATACCTGAGTAATAATATTGAATGAGCTATGCCCTTTAATTATTATGTTCCCTCCACCAACTGACTTTACGATTACTTTACTATTTTATTATTACTACTGTAATATTGAATGAGCTATGCCCTTTAAGATAGACATTTTTTGTGGGATATACTGATTTTAGTTGTTAAGCTTGGTAATCAAGAAACATTTGTGTGGGATTTACTATTTGTTATTGTCAAGCTTGTAATTGTGGTACAGTGTAGTGTTCTTCTGCAGGTAATACTGGTGTGATCCCTGCTGGTCGCCTCACCCCCACCAACTCTCCCCTGCGTCAGTCTGGTCGTCGTACCCCTCCCTTCATGCCCCCGCAGCTCTTCTCTGCCCCCCCTGTGCTACCCCCTATCCTTGGCTCCCCCACAAAGTTAAGCCAGGGTCAGGATAACCCAGCTGGGGATATCTGCGGCAATACTACCAACATGCCCCTTACAGCACCCCACCGCGCCATCACCTTACCCGAGATGACCTCTGTCTCACGTGACCTCTTCTGCGGTCAGTAGTGCTTATTCTAGGAGCCCACTATCCCACCTATCATGGAATTGGGTAAACTCGGACTCTCGGTGAATTCAGACATTGTATTGAATAAAAGTATCAATATCAAATATCTTATACAAAATAACTAAGCAAAAATCTGTTTGCATGTGTTTGTTTGTGGTGTTATTAAAATATTGCCATGATGGTACAGTATCTTCATATTTAGCAATGTTTTAGCGGGACGTCCTCTTTTTCAAGGTAATCATGGGTAACTATGAACAATACCGTTATATAGAGAAAAAATACAATTCAACATCCCTTTCACGGTCCTTAATTTAGTAGTGGTTCTCTCCGTCAATGACGTGAGAGCCTAATTACATATTAGGGCTCCCTGGGGCCCCATGGGGCACCCGGAGAATGCTTAACGCAACCCGAATATACATAAAAGAAACCTCATAAGTTCAACGTCAACGGATTAGAGAACTCACTACTTTAAAAAAGAAAAGAAAAAAACAGTGCTGAATTTGGGACTATGGATGAAGAAGTGCGGGAGAGGGTGCAACAGGGGAACGCTGAAAGCAGTAACAAGAAATAGGGTGGTCAGTATGGAAGTAAAGAAGTCCTTGCATGACAGTGTGGTAATCCCGACACTGACTTATGGAAGCGAAGCATGGACATTGGTTGAGAGACTCAGACCAAGAGTGAGAGGGGTGGAAATGAGTTACCGGTACTTAAGAAGTGTGTGCGGAGTTACATGGAGGGATAGACAGACGAATGAGGAAGTAAAAAGGAGGTGTGGTGTGGAGGTAGATGTGCTGGAAAGTGTGAAAAGGAACACCTTGAGATGGTTCGGCAATATGGAACGTATGGGAAGCGAGAGAATGACTAAGGGTGTACGAGAGTGAGGTGGAAGGACAGAGAAGGAGAGGTAAACCGAAAGAGAGGTGGAAGGATGGAGTGAGGAAGTATATGGATGATGGTGGTGCTGGTTGGGAGGAGGGGCGTCGACTGACTGGGGACAGAGGTGCATGGGGTCGGTTCGTTCGTGGCCACCCGTTCGGGGATCGCGGCGTCAGGCAATAGATAGATAGATAGAATAAGGCGGGGTAACTGAGTATGCCTTAGCCCTTCTTGCCCAGGCTCGCCATCCTAAGGACATTATTGAGATCCGGGCGATCTGGCCGAAAAACATCTTTAACCCATCAGACCCGGTTGGGCACTGAGGCACCCATAACAAACGCGGCCCGCGGACCCCGGAAGGGCTCTGAGGCTCCGGCAGCTTGAAAGCCCGTAAGCTTGTTTTGAAAGCCGTCCGTCCGACGCATATAAACACAGCCGGTATGCCCGACGCCGCGCACCTCCGAACACAAGAAGGAGAGGCGTTGTTTGTTTGTGTGTGACTGTATGTTGTTGTTTTAGTAGTGAAACGTGGCTCATATGGCTGACATCGCCACAAAGTTCTCTCCACGGAAATCGTCATCACAACTGAACCAGTTGACTTAGAGAGCTCTACTCAATGCCATTCTACAGGTACGAAACACATCTACGCTTGGGGATGTGCGGGAATGCGGAAGCAGTCAAAATAACAAAGATACGGTAGCCTAGGCGTAGACGTTTTTTGGCCAAAACCCCCGGGTTTCGGGGAATTATAGAATACAATAGCCGGGGCTGGAGGGTTAATAGGCTACCCGTATCTTTGTTATTTTAACTGCTAAAGAATTCCCACGCATCTCTAAACGTAGTGATGTTTCTTATCTGTAAACTGGCGTTGAGTAGAGCTCTCTAGGTCAACTGGTTCAGTTGTGATGACGATTTCCGTGGAGAAAGATTCAATGCGATGTTCGCAATATCGGACCTTTGCAGACACTAATTTCATCATATCATACAACAACAACATTGATCCGACGTCTCCTTCTTGTTTTCGGAGGTGCGGTGTCGCAAAGACAGGCTTTGTTTACATGCGTCGGACGCACAGCTCTCAAAACACACTTAATAGGCTTTCAAGCTTATGGATTTTAAAATGACACCCGGGCTCCTGATCATCTGCCGCGGTGTCATTTTAAAATGACAACCGGGCAGGATGGGTTATAAGTTGTTGTTGTTGTTGTTCCCTAAGCTGCCTGGCTGAACAGCCCCGAGTCCCTGAGGAAGGCCATGGCCACGATCGGGCTTTCCCACAGAGCTCTCATTGAGTGTAGATTGTGTTGTTGTTGTTGTTGTTGTTCCCTAAGCTGCCTGGCCGAACAGCCCCGAGTCCCTGAGGAAGGCCATGGCCACAATCGGGCTTTTCCACAGAGCTCTCATTGAGTGTAGGTTGTGTTGTTGGCGTAAGTGGTTGTGTGAAATGCAGTCTTCTATGATGTGTTTAATGGTATGGGGTGCTGTGTTACATCCCGGGCAGGCGTCGACAACGGAGTCATCCAGTCTCTTCTGATAGCTCAGGAGAGCTGGATGGTGTCCGCATCTCAGCCTGGCCAGGTGGACTCTGTCCTCGCGAGGGAGGGAGGATTCGGAAGGATGGATTTCGGGAGGTCGTGCATGCAGCTGCGTGTTGTCTGTGAGTGAGTGGATGGATTGGCGAGAGATATGAGTATGGATGTGCTTCTGGAAGTTGGTTCGGGGTGGGCAGGGAGGGAGAGAGGACAATAATTGTGTGTGATACCGTGTGCTGGGTGTTGTTTTGATATTTCTTGGTGTCTGTGGGTGTGTTGCCATGTAGTTTAGTGGGTGGTCTTGGTTCGTGGAGGCTGCTGCCAGGAATTGAGTGCCTCTCATGTCCAGATGGTCTTTGACTTTGAGGATTTTGGTTTCTTGATGTAGGTGATCTGTGGGTGCAGTAGCTGTGCAGCCTGTAATGATCTTCAGGGCTTTGTTTTGAATAGTCTGTAAGGTCTTATGATGTGTTTCAGCTAGGTTAGAAGCCCAGGCTGGGCTTGCGTATTCCATCACTGATCTTATGTATTGTTTATATACTGTGGTGGTAGTTTCTTTGTTGTGTCCAAATTTTGTGTGAGCAAGTGACCTGAGGGCATTAAGTCTGGGTGTCAGTTTCTTTTTAATGTTTGTGGTGTGCTGTTTGAATGTCATATGAGTATCATATGTTACTCCTAGGATTTTGGGTGTGTGTGTATGTGTTAGGGGTGTGTTGTTTATGGTGAGTTGAGGGATGTATTCGTGTTCTCCTGTCCAGCTTGTGAGCAGGGTTGTGGTGGATTTGGCTGGGGCTAGATTAAGTTTGTTTGTAGTGCACCAGCCATGTAGTGTGTTGAGATAGGGTTGAAGGAGATCTGTTGCTCTTTTTGGGTTATGGTGTGTGCATGTGAGTGTTATGTCATCTGCATAGGAAGCTAAGTTTATTTGGGGCGTATTGGGTGTAGTTATATCGTGCATGTACAGATTGAAGAGTGCGGGCGATAGGACGGATCCTTGTGGGAATCCGTTTGGAAAGTTTCTGATTTTAGATGACTGACCGGCAAAAGATACGTGTGCACATCTGCCTGCTAGGAAGTTGGCCAGCCACCTTTTTGTGTTGTTGTGCATGTTTGTGTTGTAGATTTTGTTTGTTAGGTTGTGGCGGGGGATGGCATCGAAGGCTTTACTAATGTCAAGTGTGGCTAATAGTGATCTGTGTGGTGGTCTAGCTGAGTTGATGCTGTCAAAAGCTCTTTGTGTAAGGTCTGTGAGAAGAGTGTTTGTGGAGTGCAGTGGCCTAAAGCCATGTTGTGTTGGAGCTAGGGGTAGGTCGGGTTTAATTAGTTGTAATACTAGGCGTTCCATGACTTTGGAGGGGGAGCAAAGGAGTGTGATGGGGCAGTGCGAGGAAGGTAGCGTGGGGTCTTTGTTGGGTTTGGGGAATGTGACGATGATACCATGCTTCCAAATGTCTGGTATTGTGTTGTGTGAATAGCTGTAGTTTGATATGTTAGTGAGTGCTTGTATGCCTTGTGGTCCCAGGTGTCTGAGGTGTATGTTGCTTATGTTGTCTAGGCCACAGGCGGGTGAGTGCTTGAGATTGTTGATGATATGCTTTGTCTGGTGATTGGTGAAGGGTGTCTAGTCAGGGTCTGTGGGGAATTGTCTCTTACGTCGGATGACACGTCGGTCGTCTTTGTGAGGTTTTAGGTGGCTGACATGTGAGAAGTGATTGATGAGAGTGTTTGCTTGTTGTTTACATGAAGGAGTAGAGTCTGTTGTTGTGATTGCAGCATGTGATTGTGTTGTGTTGCTGTTGGAAAGTGTGATGCTGTTTAGTGTTTTGTATAGTTTTTTGGAGTTTGTTTTGTGATCAAGTGTTTGTAGGAAGTTATTCCAATTTAGTTTTTGTTGTTCTTGTATTTTGTTGTTAGTTTGGGTGTTGAGTGCTTGAATTTGTTGTGTGATGTCTTGTGTGTGGGGTGCTGGGGAGTGTTTCAGTATGTCGCATTGTCTGATGAGGTTTTGAATTTCTGGTGTGAAGTTGGGGTTGTGTCTTTTCTGTTACCTCTTGGAATGTGTTTCTTGTCAGCGTTTTGGATAGTTTTATTGAGTATGTGTACAGCATTGTTGATGTTAGTGATGAGTGTACTGTTTAGAGTTGTGAAGTGTTGTTCTGTCTCATTTGTGAATGCTTCCCAGTTAGCTCTTTTATAATTGGTGTATGTGTGGTTGTGGCTAGCTGGGGTGAGTCTGGTTTTGGTGGTGATAATGATCGGGAGGTGGTCCGAGCCTAAGGTTCTGACCACCCTCCAGGATGTTGTGGGGGCGAGTTCTGGGGAGCAAAGGTGATGTCTGGAGATGATGGGTTATAGAGGGCTTGGTGAGGAATATGGGTATGTTGATGGATGTCGTTAAGGATGATGAGGTTATCTGTTTGGTTTTGTAGTACCAGCCCTCTGTCTGTGTCGGGGTTGTCGACAAACCAGGCCGACGTCTTGGCGTTGAAGTCACCACCCAGGATGAGGTGTAGGGTGTTTGTGATGTGTTGTAAGTGTGGTCTGTATTCATTTGGTATTGTAGGAGATGTTTGGGGAGGGATGTATGTGTTTATGATGGTTATGTTGGAGGTGTTGCCAGTGCGTATTTTAATTGATTGTATTTCTGTTGTGTTATCATTTGGGGGGAGGAGGGATTTGGTTTGTACACTGGTTACTATGTATGATATTTCTTTGTGTACCAGGGTGATGAGTCCACCGCCCCCGCCGACAGCCCGGTCTTGTCTGATGGTGGTGAAATTATTAAATGTGGGTGTTTTTTGTGTTGTGCAGAGTTTTGTTTCTTGTAAGATGGCATGGGTATTAACCCTTCCTACCCGGTCTGCCTTAGGTAAGGACAGCTCGAAAGAAGGGCCGCTACCCGGTATGCCCGGTAAGGCAGCAGCTTAATAGCCTAATTAAGCTTGGTCTGAACGCCGTGCGTACGACGTATGTCAACAAACCCAAGCGTTGCGTCACCGCACCTCCGTAAACAAGAAGGAGAAGACTCTTCAATGTTATTGTTCTGACGTCAGACGAAATTAGTGTCTGAAAAGCCCCCATATTGGCAACATCTCTGCAATATTGGCTCCACTGAAATCGTCATCACAACTGAACCAGTTGACTTACAGAGCTCTACTCAACGCCAAAATACAGATTGAAAACCGCACTACGATTATAGATGAGTGGGAAAGTTCTAGCAGTGAAAATAAACATAAATACGGTAGCCTAGGCCTAGACGTTTTTCAGCCATTTCGCCCGGGTAGGGGCGACCGTCATTGGGTAAGACAGCCCGGGTAGGAAGGGTTAAGTAGGGTCATTTGCTGGGAATCTGTGACCATTTTGTTCCTACCTTTTTCTCTCGATGGATTTGACAACCTGAACCATTTTAAAGGAAAATTAGCTCCTATGCCCCTCTGAAAAATTACGGCTAACTCTGCTAGAGCCCAATATTCAAAATGGCCGCCAACGCCATCTTGAAAAACATGAAATGTAATATCTCTGGCATCAGATGAGCTACAAGGACGAATGAGGTGTCCTTTTTCACTAATTCTGGCATTACAAATCCACTGGAATGGTTATTGTATTGTATTGTATTGTTATTGTATTGTATTGTTATTGTATTGTATTGTATTGTATTATACTAATTGTACATACTAATCTGCCACTTCACTGTCACTACATGATTCACTGTATGAGCCACTATCAGAATCACTGTCCTCACTTTCGCTGCTATCATCACTGTTGTTCTCTGCCTGCGGATTTGTAGGTAGTGGTATGGATGGGGGAAGTGGGGGCTGGGTTGAACGGACAGGCAGACATAGACCATTTACAAGATGCCATCCATGGCCGATCGGTGAGGGGTGACTTTGGAGCTGGTAATGCTTTTGCAAATATGCAAGATAGTTTGCACGCTCCAAGTGTGGACGGAGACTGTCCAAGTCAGGCACAAGTCGGATAGTGCTTTTTTTCTTCTGAGCTCTCCACTTCGCTGCCCTCGCATCTCCCAGGGTCTTGCTTTTGGTATCACCATAGACATATCGAATGACAAACCGCTCCAAATCACTGATGACCTGTTCTGTGACTAGGAGCTGTGTACCACATGCTGCTAGCAGGTCGTGTGCCTCTTTAGACTTCTCCACACGATCTGCGATGAGCTTCTTGCTTGCTCCATAGAAGCCAGAGTTGTGGTCACACCAGTGAGGACATGAAGTGGTATGATGGATGCAGCCATTGCCTCACTGCACAAACATCGGGCATCGATAAGCTGACGTTTGCGTTTCACACACAGGATTCCTGTTGTCTTCTGAGCAACATATGCCGCTTGCACGTAGTTGTCTGTGTCCTCTGTGTCAAGAACGACAGCTGCTGTGTAGCTGTCTGACCGGAGCACACTATATATGGTGAACATTGCCGTATCTGCCTCTGCATGGGAGCATGTGAGCTCTGGCACAAGCTTGCCTGTGGTGAGATTCTTTGCAGTGCTGCCAACTACACAGTAGATTATCTCGGTGCTAGTTGTTGCTGCTGTTCTCTGGAATTCCGTTTGAAGAAATGCCTGAAGGCGGATTTTGTTCTCAGGTTTACCCAGGAGAGCATGGAAAACTTTACTAGAAGGAAATATATCTTCTGTCTTCATGAAGACATTGCTGATTGGCAGTTTTTTTTGGCGCAGTATTCTCTCACTGTCCTTGATCGTGTAATTCTGATCATATGAATCATTGACGCAAATGATGCGCTCAGCATGCTTGTGTCTCGTTAGAACGAAGTGCACCAACTTCTCTGCATAATCTCCCCAGGTATACTTGGTACCGTCTCCCTTCTCTCTGTCTTCAATGGTAGGAGTTGTTAGGCGCCAGATGAGGCCCATATCAATAATACACGTATACATCAGGCTCTGGAATGACAGTCATAGTTAGTTTTTGTTGAAGCTTGCTTTTCTGTGCCTTACGGATGGTTCCATTGACGTTGAAGATGGAAAGGCACTCGGCTGTAACACGATGCTGCAGGACTTCTTGAAGTTTGAGGGCACCACTCGTTTCAACCAGTCCGAGAACAAAGGCCAAGGCATTACGCTCCATTTCCTCAGTCTTTCCCTTCAGGTTCTCACCATCTGCTTTCTTCAATTCCTGAGTTGAAAAGTTCAAACGCTTGCTACGAGGAACTCTGTCGTTGAGAGACTTGGTCTTGGAATACACTCCCTCATTCAAGAACTGCTTCAGTTTGCTTGTGCCATCCTCCTTTGCCGATTTCAAGTCGGCAGCGAGAGCGTCTGAGGCTGGGATTCCTGACTGTAGGGATCGAAGTGTCTTGTTTGTATGGTCATATGGATCACACTTGAATTCAGTGAGACATGCGCTTATATCCTGTACAGCTTGTTCATCCTTCTTCATTTTACTCGACGAGCAATCAGCATGCTTCCCTTTTCCTTGTTTCTTGCGATTAGCATGGCGATGGACCTTTGTTCTCACCCGATTGATGTTATTCACATTCCGAGTGTTTGGAAGGAGCTGCTTTTCATTGTTCAGAATGGCCAACCAACCAGACTTCAGCTACTGAGTTATGTCTGTGATTTGAGATAATGCGCTTATAGTCCTGCAGCAGGCCTTGCAGTGTGCGAATTTCATGGTCTTTGAAGATGACTTGACGAATATGATGAAAAAAGAGAGCTTGGGCCTCTCGGAGGTTTACACGCTGCAGATGTTGAGTGCTTTCATCTGAAAGGGGCTTATTTGCGCCAGCACGCACGATGGTAGCGGATTTCCAACCCAAATGCTGTTTGACTATCTGGGATGGATGCAATCAGAGTGTCAAGTCTCAATCTCATGACTTCATCTTCCAGACGGACAGTATGTAACTTGAATTTAGTCCAGGCATCTACTGTTGATAGGAGTAAAATCTGCTTGTCACGATCACTACACTTGTATGCCCCTTTCATGCACCACACACATAGTCTTATCGTGAAGGACACCCATACTGGAGCGGAGCCTTTTAGGTGCACTGGCCTCTGGGGAAGGGTCTTGTTGATCTGATGCTTCATCTCTTTCAAGACGTTCCTCGGATTTGTGTTTGCGTTTTTCGGCTTGAGAGAGCTTGCGCTTGCTGGATAATGATGCGTAACAAGTGCTTTGCATGTGGTGACCCTTTGGTCCCTTCTCCCAATCCACATTTTCATGTATATGTTGAAACTTATCAAGTTCTTTCCATTGTAAAGATTTTTCCCGGATGGATTCCCCCTTCTCAGGTGTAATGTTTTCCAAACGATCATCTGCGGTACATCGCTTACCAGACAGTGATCAGAAGATCCAAGTGGGGACCTCACTGTAACATCATAATTTTCTGAATTGGTTGTTAAAAATAAGTCCAGTAGGTGGGAATTATGATTAGGATTATCTGCTAAAATCCTAGTGGACACAATCGGTGGGGGTCTACGTGGTACATAGTTTAGTTTTGGTATTGCAAAATTAAAGTCTGGTAAATCACTCAAAGATTGACTATTTGCCACTCTCGGATCCGACTCAATCCCCTCCGTCCCTACCTCCCTACCGCCTATTTGGGTGGTTGACGTGGAGATAGAGGTGGAGGGAAGTGGCCGTGACTCCGGCGTAGGCTGGCGGGACGGCTCCGAGACCTCCGACCGGGCACTACTATGACCTGACCGTGATTGTTTTGTCGACGAGTCTGAGTCTTCCCTCCGCCGCTTAGTTGATCTAGTTGATTCTACCGAAGAATGGCGGTTTTGCTTAGGGGGTGACCTAGATCTAGACCGGGACTTGCGCCTGGGTGAAGGTGACCGTTTCCTCTTTGGCCGGTCAGGGGGGGTCTCCTCGATACTCTCGCTGTCGCTACAAGAACTACTCATCAATTCTTTCGACAAGGATTTAGTTTTCGCTTTCTGTTTAGCTGACCTAGCCGAGGATGGTTTTACTAAAGGAGATTTTATTACAAGGTGCTCCCACAATGCCTCATCGTCACAGTGTAACGCCTTATGGGCCACATTAGGTGTTTTATGAGCAATTCAGATTTAATTGGATATTCCAAGTAATTGAAAATATGGATTAAGTAAAACAGTTCCTGGAGTGAGATGGGATAGTGGGGCGATTGTTGTTTTTAGGCTGGCAGACGACCACCTCGCGATGGCGGGAAGGCGTGAAAGCCTAGCTGGGGATGAGGAGGATTATGAATTTGAAGGCTTTATCACCGAGGACAAGGATGATCAGTTGGCAAGTATGAAAAAACAATTAATGGGTCTTGTGAGATGGAGGGGAGTGATGGAAAATTGGAGGAAGGAGTTAGGGGCTAAAGTAGAAGTTTTGTCCGATATGTGTGGCGTTACTAGCGGGGTGGATAGGCCTAGGCCAGTAAGTGACAGCCTAGAGGCAGTGATGGCCAGAGTAGACGAGTTAGCGTCGGAAAATGTGGCACTCAAGGCTCAGCTTAAGGAATATGAGGGCCACCTGAGTGAGGAAGTAAAAGGAATTAGTGAGGTAAAAAATGAGTGGACAAGGGTAGAGAGTGCCACGATGGTAGCCCTTGAAGAAATTGTGAAGGAGCAGAAGGAAGAGAGAGAAAAGGAAAAGAAAGAGTTTGAAAAAAATGTAGTGCAAGTTTTAAAGAAGAAAGAGAAGGTAGTGAGAGAGACAATAGATAGAGGTAAGTGTGTAGTAATCTTTGGGGATGTGGAAGAGCACCTGGCAGATATGAAGGTAAGAAAGGAAAGGGATGTTGTGAAAGTCAAGGGGATACTGGATTACTTAGACAAGGGTTATGGATGGGTAAAAGAACTGGAGGAGGTGAGAAGGTTAGGAATATATAAGAAGGGCGAGATGAGACCACTAAGAGTGGAACTAAAGTTTAGATCAACAGCAGAAGCAGTAGCCAATGTGAGCTGGAAATTAAATTCGACAGAGCTGAATCATATAAGGGTAAAAAGGACCTAAGTGTAGAAGAACGAGAACAGTTAAGGGAACTCCAAGCTAAGGCTGATGAAGAGAATGGAAAGTTGTCTGAAGGGCAAAAGAAGAAATTTTTTTGGAGAATAAGGGAAGGGCAAGTAAGGAAGTGGTACATCAGGAGCCACCAAGAACCGAAAGTAAGAGGAGTGATAGGGAAAGAGACAGAGAGACAAGTACGAAGTCAAAGCAAGGAGACGGAGCGAGAGATAATGCAGGGAGCAGGGGACCGGAGAGAGAGCCAGGATGTGGTGGAGAGGGTGGAACAGAGGGAGAGAGAGGGGGGAGGAGAATAGAATTAGTGGGGGAGGTGGAACTGGGTCAGGGAAGGGATGGAGGAGGAGGAGGTGAACCTGGTAGGAGGCAGAGAGGGAAGAGAAACAAGGAGGTGGATTCAAATATACTGTGCTACTACACTAATATAGATGGAATAAACAGTAAAAAGGTAGAGTTAGATAATATATTAAGAAAAGATCAACCACAGATAGTCTGTTTGACAGAGACAAAGCTGAACCAGGACTTTGACAGCAACATAGTGTTTAGTGAAGGATATAATATATGGAGAAATGATAGAAAGGGTAAAAGGGGAGGTGGAGTGGCAGTATTAGTTAAGAACCCTATGACAGCAAAGCACGTGGAGTTAAATAATGACAAGGCAGAAATAATGGCAGTTGAACTCAATGATATAGAAGGAAAAAAGCTAGACATAGCAGTAGCTTACATGCCACCAAAGACCAGAGCATGGAGGGAGTTGGAGTTTGAGGAGATGGTAGAGGATATGATTCAGTCGTTGAGAAGATTGCTTTTAAGGAAGAATCGATTGATCTTGGTAGGAGATTTCAACTGTAGTGAGGTTGATTGGGAATCGGGAGATGCAGGGCCAAATCAGAGATCTTGGGGAAGTCGGCTAGTGGAGTTGGTTACGGAAAATGTACTTACACAACATGTGAAGGAAAATACAAGAATGAGGGGTAATAACGAACCTTCTAAACTCGATCTGATTTTTACAAAAGATCCTCACGAAATTAGTGATATAAACTATCTATGTCCTGTAGGTAAAAGTGATCACCTATTACTAAAATGGAAGTTGACCTCGAGTAATGCCAATAGATTAGACAATAGCTACATAAATGACAGATTAAATTATAGTAAAGCTGATTATGTATCCTTGAAAAGATATTTAGAGGGAGTAGATTGGGATCTTATTTTGAAGGAACGGGACGTACAAGGTAAATATAGTAGATTCCTCGAAATTTATAGAGTAGGAACCAATATGTTTGTCCCAAGATATAAAACTGGAAATTTTACTAAGCAGAAAGATTGGTTTAATTTGAAATGCAAAAGAGCTTTGGGTAGGCGTGATGCAGCTTGGGCTAGATTAAGAAGAAGGAACACTGAGAGTAATCGGAATAAATATAAACAGGAGAGGAATAGATATGTTAACATAATTAGGCAAGTTAAAATGAACTATGAGAAGAACATAGTAAATAAATGTGAAAGTGACCCTAGATTATTTTATAAATATATAAACAGTAAGTTGAAGGTAAAGAAACAAATGACTAAATTAAGAGTTGATGCTAGGACGTATGAAAATGTATCGGACATGTGTGAGGTAATGAATAACAAATTGGGGTCAGTTTTTACTAGAGAGGAAGGTTTTGACGAACCACAGGCGGGAGTACTGGAGAGTGGTCTTAGTAAGATTGAAATAACTAGAGATGAGCTGTTATCTGCGATGAGAGGACTTGAAGTAAGGAAAGCTATGGGACCGGATGAAGTGTCTGCCTGGGTTTTAAAGGAGTGTGCAGAGCAATTAGTGGAGCCAGTGAGGGACATAATTCAAGCTTCCTTAGATAAAGGACAGGTTCCTGTTGAATGGAAAAGAGCTAATATCATTCCGATATACAAGAATGGAAACCCTGAGGACCCTCTAAACTATAGACCAGTTTCACTTACTAGTATTGTATGCAAGATTTGTGAAAAGCTAATTAGGAAGAGATGGATGAAAATGTTGGAGAGAAAGAAAATAATAACCCCAAAGCAATTTGGATTCAGAGAAGGGACATCTTGTGTTACCAGTTTGCTATGTTATTACAGTAGGGTGATAGATGTACTCCAAGAAAGAGGCGGATGGGTGGACTGCGTCTACTTAGACCTTTCCAAAGCATTCGATAAGGTACCACATAAGAGATTGTTATCTAAGCTTGAGACGCTAGGATGTGTCAGGGGGAGTTTGCTGAAATGGATGGAGAGCTATTTAACAGATAGGGAAATGAGGACCAACATTAGAGGAACTTACTCATCGTGGCGGAAAGTTGAGAGTGGTGTGCCGCAGGGATCTGTGTTGGCACCTCTCATGTTCCTTATGTACGTGAATGACCTGCCGATAGGCATAAACTCTTACATGTCAATGTTTGCAGATGACGTAAAAATTATGAGACAAATAACAAATAAAAGTAGTTGTGAGGAGCTGCAAGGGGATTTAGATAAAATATACGAATGGAGCACCAAGTGGAAAATGAAATTTAATATAAGTAAATGTCATGTGTTAAATATGGGAAGAAGTGTGAATAGACCAAATTGGGAGTACAGGATGGGAGATAATAAAATTAGCAAGGCCGAAAAAGAAAAAGATTTAGGGTTGATTATACAAGATAATTTGTCGCCAGAGAAACATATTAACAAGCTCTTTAGCGGAATGTATGCAATGGCCGGGAATATGAAAGTTGCTCTGAACTATTTGGATGAGACCATGGTAGCGAAAATTATGAAGAGTATGATTAGACCAAGATTGGAGTATGCAGCAGTGGTGTGGTCCCCGCATCTAAAGAAGCATATTCACAAGTTAGAAAGAATCCAGAGAGCAGTCACTAGATTGCTTCCAAGTCTCAGAGAACTGCCATATGAAGGGAGGCTAGACAAATTAAATCTACCGAGTCTAAAAGAGAGGAGAGAGAGGGGAGACATGATAATGATGTACAAATGTACCCGGGGGCTGGAGAGGCTGGATAGGGAGGATATATTAATTATGGATACAGGAATAACTAGAGGCCACAGCTACAAAGTAAAAAGACCTACCTGCAAGAACGATATCAGGAAGTTTAGCTTCCCCTATAGATGTATTGACAAATGGAATGGGCTGGAGGAGGAGGTGGTAGGGGCAAGGAACATCCATATTTTCAAGAAAAAATTGGATAAAAAGTAGACTGAGAGACGGGACAACACGAGCTTAGCTCAACTCCTGTAAACTACAATTAGGTAAATACAATTAGGTAAATACATCTTTTGCATAACTATTATTAAAAACATTCTTAATCTCTTTTAGAGCCGCCAGGCATGAAAGGTCTCTCTTGTCAAAAAGCCCCGCTCTTAGTTCTAGGCACACGGCACATTTCTTAGACACCCATAAACCCCTTGAACGATCGAGGCATTTAACGCAAAGTTGGTGCGCAAAAACTGGCAAAAGTGAACAGGTAGGCGTAGCGCATAAGTTAAACCGAGGCATGATGGAGCTAGGACCCCCCTGCGCCATAATAGGCTCACTCACTTGCCGCCGGTGCTGCTACTGTAGTGTTATGATCTGGAAATAGAAATTTCCAGGAATCAATGCTCATAAGGATAACCTGAGAGGTGTTAACACATCCTACCACAAGTCCGCCGGAAAATTAGCTATAGCCACTGCTACTCTAACCTTCGTTTGGCCTTGGCTACGAGAACCACATCGGTTTCTCCAATGATTAGAACTGCTTACCTGTGACAAAGTGTCACTGGTCCTTAATACCCTTAGCGTTTTACCATCCACTAACCGGACTAGATAGATAGTAAAGGTACACGCCGTCTGTTATCACTGACCCGGTCATAGTTTCCTTTGGCACTGTGCGCCGGGCGTACTAAGTTGCCGCGTGGGGCTAACGGTCAGGGCTAGTTCCCTCGGCGGGCTGAGATTTACCCCCTTAAGGAAATGGGATTTCCGCCGGAAGGTTCGTGGTTTAGCATACTACGGCAACTTAGGAAAAAATAAAAACATATACTGTATACTGTACATATACACATATTAAACACAGATAACATATTATGCAGTGGAGGATATCAAGTATAAATATAATACAATAAAATAGAATAAAATAAGTTTAAAAATTAGAATTAATGCTGCAAAAAAGCATTAACTCTAGACTTAAAAATGGAGATATGGAACGTATGGAAAGCGAGAGATTAACTAAGAGGGTGTACGAGAGCGAGGTGGAAGGACAGAGAGGGAGAGGTGCACCGAAGGAGAGGTGGAAGGATGGAGTGAGGAAGTATATGAATAAAGGCGGTGCTGGTTGGGAGGAGGGGCGTCGACTGACTGGGGACAGAGGTGCATGGGGCCGTTTCGTTCGTGGCCACCCCTTCGGGGATCACGGTATCAGGCAATAGATAGATAGATAGATAGATAATCATGCGCCGGATTTTGACTCATTGTTAAAGAAGGCTGTGTTCCTTATGGCTTTGGCCACAGGTAACAGGGTGTCTGAGCTGGCGGCGATGAGCAACGAACCTAATTGCCTCAGGTTTGGGAGACTTAATGATAATTTACAAATTGCTCCATCTCCCACATTTCTTGCTAAGAACGAACATAGTGATCATGCTTTTTCTGAGTTTAGAGTTCTGGCGCTTAAACGCGGGAATACAGACCATGCTTATGCCCTGTTCAGGCTTTAATAAAGTTTCTGAGGGTGTCACAGCCCCAACACCAGGGAGCCTTATGGGTCAATAGTACAGGTACTCACGTCACAAGAAGAAAATTGGCTTCTTCTACTCGTAGATGTAATTCGTGAAAGTAATCCTGGTGTAGTGGGAAAGGCCCACGACATCAGAAAATGGGCAGTCTCTTAACGCTTCTTGCATAATTATTCAATTGATGACATAGCCAACACTAAATTGTGGGCTTCCAATCATACTTTCATGACGCGATACATATTTGTGGCTTTGGATAAACCAAAATTTACCTGTGTGGCCTTGCACCAGCAGGTCTAGTTGGTCTGTGTGCTACTAAATGTTAAGTTTAATCTTAATGGTGAAAAGTAGAGGGAGGGTTGCTGGAGAGCCAAGACCCCTAGACCCTCCGCCGGACTATGTGATAAGTTCACGAGCTGTGATACTTGATAAGTCAAGCTGGTTATACAGCTCAAATTTTTATTTTTTGTAAGATATCTGTAATAGTTGCAACTATAGGATATTAAGTTTAAATTGTACAAAATATATTATATGTACAAATTAATTTTAAGGACAAAAGATATAATCAAATGATTTATTTGTGCCTTTACAATGTTGGACAAGAATAAAAGAATTTCTTGGAAATTATTTTTATTGAATCTCAATGTGATATTCTTTAATATATGTACCTGTATGGTTACTTATAAGCAGAACTTCTTCAAAGCAACGCTCTGCTTTTCTTTCCATTTTTCTATATTATTTTATGTAAACAATAAAGACTTAAGATTGTTATATGGTTCTTTTTCTCTACCTATGGTAGTTTGTTGGTGGTTTAGATATTGTCACGAATGTCCCCCTCCAGACTTGTGATATCAGGCATATCGTCAATGATGGAGGGGCCACTAATAAATTATAGGTGTGAGTCCTGGAGGGAAGCATGAAAATCTAATATTTATTAGTGGCCCCTCCATCATTGACGATATGCCTATTAGTATAATAGCTTCCATTCAAACACCCGCGGGTCAGCAGTATGAATCTACCGCCGCGGAGATGAACTGAGTATACGTCATAAGGGTAACGCTTATTCTCTTATGGAATCGTCTTATGATTGTGTACCCACTACGAAAAAACCTTCGTAAATTATAAAAAAGAACAAATATACTTAATAATTGTTATAATATAGCTTTCCATCTCGTGGATTTCTTGGGTGGGGTTCCTTGCCGCTGACTCCTGGTCCGCCATACTTCCTTCCCTTCCCCGCGGCCGTACCGAGAGGTTGGGGGTCCCTGTGCTCCTCTTCATTCTTCGTTTACTCCCTTTCTAGTGAGTCCTGACTCATTTGTATATATCTGAGTTGTATTGAACAAGGTTTAGATTAGCTAGCACAAGGCTACCCCATTGGTACGCCCGCAGGAAGTGTTAAAATAGGGTACTTTGTAACAAGCGCTTCGGGTTCACCAGGTTCTGCGCATCATGTTATTTCTATGTTTTGTCTTTATGCGCCTTAATTTTGCTTATCTGTTAGTTAAGAGGCTACTTCGACGCAGGATTATGCTTCATGCCGTCTCTCAGAGGATGTTGCATTATTGTTTTTAGCAGACGCTCTGGTTTAACCCTCTCACCACGGAAGGGCTCTTGAACGCCCATAAAAAAGCATATAACAGCTGCCCGGAAGGGCTCTTGAACGCCCAGTGGTTGAAAGCCTGGGAGCTTCGTGTGCGAGGCGTCGGTCCGACGCATGTAAACAACAGCCGGCTGGACCGACGCCCCGCATCTCCGGCCACAAGAAGGAGAGCGTCGCTTGTTCGTGTGTGCCTGTATGTTGTTGTTAAGTATCGAAAAGTAGTGTAAAGTGGCTGTTTTGGCCATAAAGTTATCTCCAATGAAATCATCATCACAACTCAACCAGTTGACTTAGAGAGCTCTACTTAATGCCATTCTACAGGTAAATAACACAGCTACGCTTGGGGATGCGCGGGAATGTGGGAAGCAGTCAGATTAACACATATACGGTAGCCTAGCCTAGACGTTTTTCGGCCAAAACACCCGGGTTTCGAGGAATATACAGTATATATAATACATAGCCGGGGCTGGAGGGTTAAGGGTTGCTACACGTGGTGTGGAATCTTCCAGAGTCCGGGTCTGCACGTGGGCCCCTTTCGTGGGCCTCTTCACTGCTTGCTGCTGCTGCTGGGTCTTCAGGAGGTTTGGGAGCTGCCGTGTGTGCTGTTTTTCGTCGAGCCTTGTGGCCAGCCTCAGTAGGGGTCTCCGGGTAAGGCTAGGAATCATTAATTATGAATAATATTCTTTCATGTATGTCTTAGCCTATGTGTTTTTTCCCTGAGTGTTGCATGTTAAGGTTTACATGTTAAGAGGGAATCAGGAGACGTCCTGTGGTGTGGGGGTTTTGTGGGTGTCTCACTTTCTCAGATAAGTCAACACTCCCGTTTTTGGTTCGTTTTTCCGGCGGCTTTCAAAGCCAGCTGTGCTCGTCCGGCGGGCGAGCAAGGAACTTGCCAAAATGACCCCGGCGTGGTATGCTAAACCACGAACCTTCCGGCGGAAATCCCATTTCCTTAAGGGGGTAAATCTCGGCCCGCCGAGGGAACTATCCCTGACCGTTAGCCTCACGTGGCAACTTAGTACGCCCGGCGCACAGTGCCAAAGGAAACTATGACCGGGTCAGTGATAACAGACGGCGTGTACCTTTACTATCTATCTAGTCCGGTTAGTGGATGGTAAAACGCTAAGGGTATTAAGGGCCAGTGACACTTTGTCACAGGTAAGCAGTTCTAATCATTGGAGAAACCGATGTGGTTCTCGTAGCCAAGGCCAAAGGAAGGTTAGAGTAGCAGTGGCTATAGCTAATTTTCCGGCAGACTTGTGGTAGGATGTGTTAACACCTCTCAGGTTATCCTTATGAGCATTGATTCCTGGAAATTTCTATTTCCAGATCATAACACTACAGTAGCAGCACCGGCGGCAAGTGAGTGAGCCTATTATGGCGCAGGGGGTCCTAGCTCCATCATGCCTCGGTTTAACTTATGCGCTACGCCTACCTGTTGTCTTTTGCCAGTTTTTGCGCACCAACTTTGCGTTAAATGCCTCGATCGTTCAAGGGGTTTATGGGTGTCTAAGAAATGTGCCGTGTGCCTAGAACTAAGAGCGGGGCTTTTTGACAAGAGAGACCTTTCATGCCTGGCGGCTCTAAAAGAGATTAAGAATGTTTTTAATAGTTATGCAAAAGATGTGGCCCATAAGGCGTTACACTGTGACGATGAGGCATTGTGGGAGCACCTTGTAATAAAATCTCCTTTAGTAAAACCATCCTCGGCTAAGTCAGCTAAACAGAATGCGAAAACTAAATCCTTGTCGAAAGAATTGATGAGTAGTTCTTGTAGCGACAGCGAGAGTATCGAGGAGACCCCCCCCCTGACCGGCCAAAGAGGAAACGGTCACCTTCACCCAGGCGCAAGTCCCGGTCTAGATCTAGGTCACTCCCTAAGCAAAACCGCCATTCTTCGGTAGAATCAACTAGATCAACTAAGCGGCGGAGGGAAGACTCAGACTCGTCGACAAAACAATCACGGTCAGGTCATAGTAGTGCCCGGTCGGAGGTCTCGGAGCCGTCCCGCCAGCCTACGCCGGAGTCACGGCCACTTCCCTCCACCTCTATCTCCACGTCAACCACCCAAATGGGCGGTAGGGAGGTAGGGACGGAGGGGATTGAGTCGGATCCGAGAGTGGCAAATAGTCAATCTTTGAGTGATTTAACAGACTTTAATTTTGCAATACCAAAACTAAACTATGTACCACGTAGACCCCCACCGATTGTGTCCACTAGGATTTTAGCAGATAATCCTAATCATAATTCCCACCTACTGGACTTATTTTTAACAACCAATTCAGAAAATTATGATGTTACAGTGAGGTCCCCACTTGGATCTTCTGATCACTGTCTGATACAGGCCACCTGTCTATCACCTACCACACCTTCCCACTCTGAACCTGTTTAGGTGACTAAATGGCATTACGATAGGGCAGACTGGGAGGGTCTTCAAGGTTTCTTTATTGATATTCCCTGGACCTCTTTCTTTTCTAATGATGCACACTCCACCTTGAGCCACATACAAGATTTTGTAAAAATTGGAATGGAAACTTTTATTCCTCATCAAAAGTACAGTAAAAGATCTAATTCACCTAAATGGTTTGATCATAATTGTGCTAGAGTAACTGAACAAAAAGCAATAGCCTGCAATGCATACACAAGATCAAAAACACATGAAGCCTTTAATTACTTTGGAAACATCAGAAATCATGCCAAAACTGTATTAAACCTAACTAAATCAAACTTTCTCCACAAGCAGGCAAATAAACTTCTAAATAATCCAAATGATAACAAAATATTTTGGTCTACTCTTAACTCATTCAAATCCAACTTCACTACTGCTTCATCCATTCCACCATTAAAATCTCCGACTGGCAATCTTGTAAGTGACCCACGAGGTAAAGCTAACCTTCTTGCGGATATTTTCTCTACCAACTCGACCTTAGATGAAATAAATCAAGATGTCCCTGTACTTAATTTTAATTCGCCTGAAATTCCCTCATTTAAGATCCACACCAGACATGTCAAAACTATTTTGCAGAATCTCTCAGTAGATAAGGCTCCTGGTCCAGATGAAATTCCTCCAATAGTACTTAAGAATTGCTCCTTGGTGCTCGCTCCTGTATTGGCAAATTTTTTCCGTCTGTGTACTCATACCTCATGCTTCCCAGTACCCTGGAAAGAAGCAAACATCCATCCAGTTCCTAAAACAGGTGCCTCTTCAGATCCATCAAACTACAGACCAATAGCTATAACTTCCACTCTTGGTAAAGTCTTTGAAATTATATTAAATAATCACATAATTAAGCATCTTGAGAATAATAATTAATCAGTGATAGGCAATATGGTTTTAGACGATGTCGATCAACTGCAGACATTCTTTGCCTTCTTACGCATCAAATCAACCAAGCTACAGACCAACATGGTGAAACACATACAATAGCACTGGATATATCAAAGGCATTTGATAGAGTCGGGCATCAATCCTTATTGTCGAAGATGTCACACTACGGCCTTGCATCATTAGTTCCACTAATTTCTTCTTATCTTCATAACAGAAAAATATGTGTAATTGTAGATGGCCTTTATTCTCAATTTCACTCAATAAATGCTGGTGTTCCCCAGGGATCAGTTTTGGCCCCAACTCTGTTCCTCATTCATATCAATGATCTCATATCTACCACTCATAATCCAATACATTCCTACGCAGATGACTCAACACTCCACAGTTCCTTCACATTTACTAATTCTTTCACCCAACCCGATCTTATAAATTCAAAAATAAACACTGCAATTTCTCTGAACCAGGACCTTTCTAGAATGAATGAATGGGGACAAAAGAATATTTATTAGTGGCCCCTCCATCATTGACGATTATGCCTATTACATAAGGCACCCTCTTCAAACACTCATCCGCCGTAGTTTTGAATCTACCGCGCAGAGCATAACAAATTTGAGGAGCCTTCATCATGAGCGCACGCAACCTCACTCATGGTTCAGTCATTATGAAATTGGGTTCTCACTACGAAAAAATTTCGTAACAAATAAAAAACCAAAAGAAAATAAGAATAACTATTCATAAGCTTTCCATATATTCGTGGATGTACTTGTGTGGATCTTTGACCAGACGCTGACTCAGGCCTCATTCTTCCTTCTCTGCTCTGCGCTCAACCGACCCGGACGTGCCTCCCCACGCTCCGCTAGTTCCACATTTGTTGCGTCCTTACCTTTACCTTTGGATACCTTTGGATGTGTTCGCCGCTCCTCTAGCGGCACCAAAGAGCGCGACGCCCCTCGTTATTGGTGGTGATTTGGTGTAGTAGACTGTTTGAAGCGACAGCTCGCTCCCTTGCGAGGATGGGCTCGTCTGGCACTTTTTGCAGTTCGACATCTAGGGCTCTCTTAAAGTTGTCTAACGAGATGTCCCTCATGTTTCTTACTCGCCGTGGGAGTTTGTTGAAGAGACGTGGGCCTCTGTGTGATAACCAGCCCTCTCGCAGAGAGCCCATAGCACCCCTGTTATTCATCCGGGGGATTTCGCATTCCCAGCCTCTCCTATCACTGAATTTCATGACTATCGGAGTATGTAGGTTTGGTACTAAACCCTCTGCGATTTTCCACGTATATTATTAGGTAACGTTCTCTTCTACGTTCCAGTGAGTACAGATTCAGTGCTCTTAAACACTCCCAATAGTGTAGATGTTTTATCGAACTTATATGCGAAGTGAAATTTCTTTGTACACTCTCTACGTCATTTATTTCACCTGCTTTGTATGGGGATGTTAATACGCTACAGTATTCAAGCCGCGGTAGCACTAGAGATTTGAAGAGCGTTATCATAGGCAATTCACCGCGTGTTTTAAAAGTACGCAGGATCCAACCCGTTAGACGTTTCGCAGCCGCCACTTTGACCTGGTTATGTACTTTGAAACCCATATTTTCAGACATTAATACCCCAAGGTCTTTCACACTGTCTTTCCGTTCTATTATTTAATAGTGGCCCCTCCATCATTGACGAACATGCCTATTACATAAGGCATCCTCTTCAAACACTAATCCGCCGTAGTTTGAATCTACCGCGCAGAGCATTTAAAAACTGAGGAGCCTTCATCATGAGCGCACGCGACCTCACTCATGGCTTCAGTCATTATGAATTGGGTTCTCACTACGAAAAAACTTCGTAAAAAATAAAAACAAAAAGAAAATAAGAATAACTATCCAATAAGCTTTCCATCATATCGTGGATGTACTTGTGTGGATTTCTGACCAGACGCTGAATCAGGCGTCATTCCTCCTTCTTTGCTCTGCGCTCAGCCTGCCCGGACGTACCTTTCAGGCTCCGCTGGTTCCGCATTCGTTGCGTCCCTAGTGAGTTTTTTCTCATTTGTTTACTCTAGGATGTATCGAGTAAGGTTAGGATAGGCGTAGCAGGAGTGTCCTGGGCTGGTTGCCCGCAGTGCAGTGTATTTTGGGTCGTGTGTATGGGGCATCTATTTCGGATGTACCCTCGTGGTCCTGTTGTGGACACGTGAACTTTTCACAGTTGTGTTAGTTGGTGATGCAGGCGGCTTTCATTACGCGTTAATTATTGCTGCCTTTTATCCTTCTGATGAGGTAAGCTGTGTGTTTGCTGACGTTCCCAGCGTATTTTTCTTCACTTAGTGAAGTTTTTTTCTGGGTCCGTGTCAGGCTTCCCGGGGTGGGAAGTTATCGCTACGGTGGTGTGTTGGCGGTGGTTCCTGTTGTGATATTCCAGTGTGTGTTTATATTTCAACTATTTTCATGCCGTCTACCTAGGCCTAGCCAGCCGCTCGTAGCTTTGCCACATGTCTAGTGTTATTATTTATTTTATAAATATGCCCTACTGTGTCATGTGTATCCGGGTTTTAGTTGTGTATTGGCTAATTCCTCGGACTATAATTGTTTCCTGGTTTAGTTGTGTATTGGCTAATTCCACGGATTATGTTGTGACCTTGGTTAGTCGTGCGTGTCTCTCTTCGTGTCGTATTGTTCAGATGGTGTCTGTTCAGGGTGGGGTTTGCCTTCCGGCGGGTTTTTTCTCGGTTTCACCATGAAAAATCCTGACCGATGAGCAGTGTTGGGCCACACGTGGTTTTTAACTCTGTCTGGTTCCCCGGCGTGGGGAGGTGTCTGTGGCTCTCCAGGACTGCGTCTCTGTGGGTGCCTGGTTTCAGGCCTCCTTTAAAATTCCCGGCGGGATGGCTGTACCCATCCTTATATATATATATAGATATATATAAAAAACGACGTTCTTGAGAACACTCGTTTTTTATAGGTTTTTTCTACCTGGTTTACGACAACCACATGGAAAACCTAGCTGTTGTTTAGGCGTTCCTCCCCGGCGATCTTTTACAAAGAAGTGGGGTCAGGAACTTGTGGGGTTAACTTTTAGACTTCTCACCCGGCGGGTGCACCTCAGCAGGGTGGGATAAAAGACTTAGGTCTCATATAGTTAACCATTCCATTTTAGTGATACTCTGTGTATCGCTGCCTTTACTCTTACGGCAATTGAAGGTTCAGTGAGGTTTAACCAAATCGATTCCCACACCCGGCGGGTGCCCCTAAGTGGAGGAACTAAGGAATTTATAAACAAATTCAATTTCGATTAACCTTAATTGGGTGATACTTTCAGTATCGCCGCCTTCTATTTTTACGACGATCGTTTGGGACAATTCGTTAAAAAATCAGATCTCGTATATTCCTGCCCTGGGCTATTCTACTAAAATATTTCAAGGGCCGGCGTCTTTATGAGGGGGGCTTTGTTACAAAATTGAATCTTGAGACAGTCACCACCTCCTACAGACTATAAGTGCCATACTGGACCATTATATCAGAGGGTATTCTTCATTGTTCTTTAGCAAAAAAGATTTGTTTAGCCTCTTCACACCCCGCCGCGTAGCGAGATGTGTTAGCTGTGTCTTTGCATCCCGTTACCCGGCGGGTTATTAACACTTGTATGCGAACACTTGGGTTAACCTTATGAGCATTAATTCCTGGAAATTTTTCTTTATTTTTCCAGAGCTGAGCTCCGGCGGACCAATACAGACCCGGCGGTAGTTTCCTCACACCAGTCTCTGTCATGGCTACTGTGGCCCCAGTTTTTGCCCTGTGCATTACCCCTACTTGCGCGGGTATCCCAATTTTTGCGCATACCCTTTGCATAAGGTGTGTTAGATGTCTAGACCGTTCAAGGGGTCTCTGGGTTACACTTAATTGTTCCTTTTGCTCCCAATTAGCCAATAAAGTCCTGTGTGACAATGACAAGACCGCGGCGGTAGCGTTGAGAGAGGTCAGACAACAAATGTCGGCCTACACTACCATTGTCGCACATAAGTCACTTCAATGTGACAACGTCCCACTTTGGGATAAGTTGCTGTCAGAGCACCCTCCCCCTAAACGTACCTCTAGAGTAACGGGTTTTAAGCCGACAGAGACTAGCCAGGGTTCTGTATCGTCTGTGGATACGTCTAAACGCCCGAGAGAGCCTACTCCCCCGGCAGCCACCTCCTCGTCGCAGGCGAGATCGAGGTCAAGGTCACCTCTCAGACAGCAGTCTTCAAGTCGTGCCTCTTCCCCGGCTAGTAAGAAGTGTAAGACTGAAGCTTCCCCCAGTGGTCATGGTGGTGATTCTTCCAAATCTAGGTCTAGTTCGCGGTCACACCGTAGCCACAAATCCTCCAAAAAGGATTCCCATAGGAAGTCCTCTCGACATTCTCCTAAGTCTAGTGCATCTCATCGTACCTCTACACCTGAAAATGTTTCTGTTACAGCCTCAGAGTATAGTGAAGCGCCTGTCCCTAAACAAGATTTACCTATTGATATTTTAACCCTAGAAACGGAAAGTTCAGGAAATTCAATAATTGAGAATGTTTCAGACTCTCAAGAGAGCGTAGGCCAGAGCCTCGGGGTTTGGCGGTTTGCTCAACCAGGGTCTGACCATCCACGTCCGACTCATACGAGTCACACAGTAGCCGATGTCCACAGGGACGCGGCGACCCCATCCTCTATCCCTGACTTATCTTGGAAACAAGGTGCCCCTGCCTCGGCGGGGTCTTCTCAGGAGGATCGGGAGGAACAAGATGAAGTGTCAATAATTTCAGATAGGGATGGACAAGGGTCAGGCTCAGGCCTGGACGCCGCCCATGATAATACTGATTCACCTGAAAGTTCTGCATCTAACCAGTTTGTTACAGCACAAGAAATTGATGGGTTACTTACTCATGCTCTATCTAAATTCTTTAGTCAACAACGAGAAAACCCCACAATGGACTTGGGGGCTCCCTTGACAAGTTCTGCGGTACGGCCTCTGATAACGTCAATCGATTTATCTAAGATTCCTAACCCTCCTACTCTGTCACCGGCAGGGAGCTCTAAGCCAGCTACGGCGGCATTCACTACGTCAAATGTCAGGGTCATTACGGATGTTAATCCACCCCCTCTAGACAAAGCGCCTCTTAGAAAGGTAGCTATGCCCCTGCTTTATGGGCCAGACGAGTCATGGGTTCTTTTGAACCCCTCTAAGCCAGAGCTTGCCCAGCCTACCTTGTCAGGGGAACTCCCGGTACCACGTGAGTGGTTTATCCAGGGAAATAAGTCAAAGAAATTAAGGGCATTGGATGCCTTGGGTAATGTTTTGGACGTAAATATCAAGGCTATACCTAGTTATTATCATCAGGATTATTTTGTTTATGCATCTAAGCCTGCTTTACCCCCTGCCTCAGCTTCAAAACTTTTTTCAGACTGGTCTAAGCTGGATGGGTTTAATGATATTAAGGCTCTGTCGGCTCTTACTCCTGAACTAGATTTACAGACCGTCACAGACGAGACAGCTAATCCAGTGTTGAAGGTGGGACAGTTGGGACCAGGACCTTGGGTGGATTGGGAGGTAGAGGCTCAAAACTTTGCAACCACTTTCACTTCTAAATCTTCCCACCAGATCCCTCAGGATACACATTCATGGTTCTCCATGCCGGTAGGTTCTGCCGGCGGAGTTCCGTCAGCTTTATTTTCTTTTCTAGCTGCCCCTAAGATTAATCTTTGTGAACTAAAGGACCCATTCACTACCCCTACCCCTTCTCACCTAGACAGAGAATTTAGGCTAAGGGGAAAAGCTTTCCGCCTGTTTTCACAGTACATAGTTTCTCAACAGGTGGCTAAGTCTTTACTCAGGTCTACTCAGGCAATCGCAGACGCGGATGCTCGAAGATCAGTTGAGTTATCCCGGCGTCTGATTCTTCAGTCGTCGATTCAATCCTTAGGTGACATACGCACAGCCTTACTTGAGGCGGTGCGAGCACGACAGGATCTTAGGATGTCATTAGTTCGCAAGCTGCCTGATCGCATTGCTAACCAGGTGGTAATGTCCCCAGTACTTACTCCTTCTTTAATGTCCCCTGATGTATGGCGAACAGTGTTTAACATGGCACAGGCCGTGAAGCACAGTCCCACACAGGCTAAGAAACCTGCATTTAACTTCCCCAAACCTAAGCCTCCTACTAAACCTCAGCCAGGGGGTTCTAAGCCGTTTCTTCCGCCTAAGTCCTCCCAATCCCCCTTGGGTCAGTTCAGGCATAGACAGAGAGGGTTTTCAGGACAGAGAGGACGCGGCCAGTATAAGCCGGGGCAGGGCCAGTCTTCGGCCCACACCAGCCAGCCGGCGAAGCGTCCAACACCACCAAACCCACCATCATAAAACTAAAGTCTCTCTCACTCCCAGTGCCTGTCTTAAAGCCGGAGGAACCGAGGGAAGTACAGCCGGCGAACCCTTGTCTGCTAACTGGGTCGTTCCGAACGTGTCACCAAGCATGGCCGTTAAAAACCTGGGCACGGATGGTGGCACGCAAAGGCATCACTTGGCAGTGGCTCCGGCGACCTCGCTTACGTCAGCCGACAACGGCAAATTGTGTTTCATTAGAGGTGGAGTCGCTGGTCCAGGAGATGATTGCCAAGAATGTCATCATCCCGGTCCCTCCAGATTACCCTGTATTCACGTCAAAACTGTTTTTGGTTCCCAAACGGGACAGTGTTCAGATGAGGCCGGTCGTAGACCTGTCTTATCTGAATCTTCACATTTACAACGAGTCTTTCAGAATGTTAACAGTTCATCAAATCAGGCTAACACTTCCGCCGGGAGGCTGGATGTGTTCCCTAGACCTGACAGACGCCTATTGGCACGTGTCGGTCAACAAAAGATTTCAAAGGTTTCTGGCCTTGAGGATCAGGCACCAAAATTTTGTTTTTCAGAGGATGCCGTTCGGTTTGAACCTAGCACCTCGACTATTCACGAAACTAGTCCGGCAAGCCCTGATGCCGTTGTTAAAACAGGGAATCAGAGTGTTGTGGTATCTAGACGACTGGCTGGTGGTGGCAGAGACACAACAATTATGCATAAAACATGTCAATATCATTTTAAATCATGTCAAAACTCTAGGCTTCAAGGTAAATCTGGTAAAGTCAAACCTTGTTCCCTCAAGAGTAATTCAGTGGATAGGGCTGGTCTGGGACACCGCCGCTCTCACTCTGAGTCAGAGTGTGGACAATCGCAACAGGTTTCGCAGGAAACTGTTCAGGTTTCTTCACAGTCTGACTACGACACGAAGAGTCTGGGAGTCTCTGGTCGGCT
The DNA here is from genome assembly GCA_032716605.1 of Paralithodes platypus. Taxonomy (NCBI): domain Eukaryota; kingdom Metazoa; phylum Arthropoda; class Malacostraca; order Decapoda; family Lithodidae; genus Paralithodes; species Paralithodes platypus. The sequence goes on along the minus strand of CM064551.1, from coordinate 46,705,800 downwards.
CTCTCAACTGGATTCAGCTAACTGTCAAGTTGGGCCGGTTGAAAGTAAAACGATTAATATTGGAAGGCAACAAATATTTCCCACTCTTACCGGCGGGAAAATTATGGCCCATACCCAAATTAATCCACACCTTACTAGCGGTCTGGGCGAAGAGGGAAACATTGCACTCAATCATGTCATGGACCTCTCCTCCTCCAACGGTATGGGTAGACACGGATGCGTCAGGCACCATAGGGTGGGGATTTCAGTCAAATCAGGGGCACCAGGGTCAGGGACTTTGGTCCCACTTAGAAATCTCTCACATAAATGTCAAAGAGTTACTAGTCCCCTTGTATTTCCTTCAGGCTCACGGCCCGGCGTTACGGGGCAAGTCGGTGGCCTTCAGAATGGACAATCTGAATGCAGTTCACTGTATTCAGAAACAAGGGTCAACGAGGTCAAGGAAGTTGCTACTCGTGTCGGAAGAGATTTTTGTTCTAGCCAGCAGTCTAGATATTTATCTTCACGCATCGTATCTCCCAGGCGTAGCGAACGTCTGGGCAGACGCTCTGTCCCGGAGACAGAGCACGACAGTAGAATGGGAGCTCAAGCAACCCATTTTCGACCTAATGATTGCGGAGCTCTCCCATCCACAAGTGGATCTTTTTGCGTCCGAGGAGACTCACAAGCTCCCTCTATACCTCACCCGCCGGGCGATAACGCCGGCAGGGGGGCCAGACGCCCTAGTGACAGACTGGAACAGATGGAGCTCCATCTATCTGTTTCCGCCGCCAGATGCGTCACTAATGTGCCACGTAGTGAACAAACTACGAGTTTATCGAGGCTTAGTCTCACTAATCGCGCCCCTGTGGCCGGCGCAGGTATGGTACCAGCAATTAATAATGTGGTGCCCGGACCCGGTATCGCTCCCGGTCGGGTACTTCCACTTAGACACGATTGGCAACCTAGCGACCTCGCTGACTTTTGCATTATGGACATTCAGGAGGCCAAGTGGCTAGCACCATACGGTAGGGATGTGACCAATAAATTGCTCAATCAATATACTCAGGCTACTAAGCGACAATATCAATCTCATTGGAAAGCTTTTACTTCTTGGATTGTTAGAACGGAACAAACTGTACCCTCAGGGGCATTGGTTTTTAATTACTTGAACTATCTGTTTGAGCAGAAACGTTTATCTGTGGTTACTTTGAAGAATCACTTAACTGCGATTAGAGTGCCCTTTTTCGACCTTACAGGTCTATCCATACCGGTGGCGGAGGAAACAGGATTTATGAGAGCGTGTTTTAAACTCCGCCCACCTCCCCGTCAGCTCATGCCTACTTGGTCTCTGGACAAAGCTTTGTCTTTACTTCATTCTCGTCGGTATCAAAATACTGCAGACTTTGCTTTAATCTTAAAGAAGGCAGTTTTCCTTTTGGCTTTGGCCACCGGAAACAGAGTGTCTGAGCTGGCGGCGATGAGCAACACACCTAATTGTCTTAGGTTTGGTAGACTTAATGATTCAATTTCCATTGCACCCTCCCCGGCGTTTGTAGCCAAGAATGAGCATAGTGCACACGTGTTTTCTGAGTTCACGGTGCCGGCGTTAAAAAGGGGAAAGGTGCATCATAATTTATGTCCAGTGCAAGCTCTAACCAAATATTTGAGAATAGCTCCTCATAACCCCCAAGGTGCTTTATGGGTAGCGAGTACGGGTAAACGCTTACTTAAACGGCGATTAGCCTCTCTTCTGGTAGAAGTCATTAAAGAGAGTAATCCCGGCGTTGTGGGTAGGGCCCACGATTTACGCAAGTGGGCGGCCTCTTTACGTTTCCTGAAAAACTTTTCAGTTGAAGATATTGCGTCCACACAGTTGTGGGCGTCTAATCATACGTTTCTCTCTAGATACTTGTCAGTTGCTCTAGACAAACCTTCCTTACCATGTATAGCTTTAAGGCAGAGGGTGTAGGTGGCCCTGCAGTCACTTATGTTTATTTTCACGGAAGGGGGGGGTGCAGTCAGTTGACATAGGACACCCTAGACCCCGCCGGAGTATGAGAGCTGTGATACAATTTAAGGTTAAAATGTGATATGAAAATTTCTCTGCGAGAATTTGTGCTAGTACAAGGTTTAGTACAAAACAACGGTGTTGTTATAGTAGTTTTAGCTGCGAAAGCAATGTAATATTAGTTCATTGGAGTTCATTGGCAATTGATCTCCACATGTATTTTGGGGTTTATGATGTGCACATATAAACTTATAACTTATTATTTTTGTCACCACTCGTTGAGTGGGGTGCCTTTTGTAACTACAGATCTGTGTTCAGAATCTTCAGGGTTACCCATTTTTGTCGGGCAGGCTTCTTTGAAGCACGCACCTGCCTGAACCCCCTTTTTCTTGTATATTTCCGGCCTACGCCGTATTAAATAATTTTTTCAAAAAGTAAGAATACTATGTGGTTGTTTTTATTATCTGCTTTTCTAGAGTTATGATATGATTACGAATGTCCCCCTCCAGTCTTAGATATCAGGCATGTTCGTCAATGATGGAGGGGCCACTAATAAATTATAGGTTTGACTCCTGTAAGGAGATAAAGAAAACCTAATATTTAGTAGTGGCCCCGTAATCATTGACGACTGGGGCCCTCCCGACCGTCCCCTTCCCATTCGTTGATGTATTAAGGATTTTGGTTTACTTGATATGTCAGTGAAGGAGGAATGACGCCTGATTCAGCGTCTGGTCAGAAATCCACACAAGTACATCCACGATATGATGGAAAGCTTATTGGATAGTTATTCTTATTTTCTTTTTGTTTTTATTTTTTACGAAGTTTTTTCGTAGTGAGAACCCAATTCATAATGACTGAAGCCATGAGTGAGGTCGCGTGCGCTCATGATGAAGGCTCCTCAGTTTTTAAATGCTCTGCGCGGTAGATTCAAACTACGGCGGATTAGTGTTTGAAGAGGATGCCTTATGTAATAGGCATGTTCGTCAATGATTACGGGGCCACTACTAAATATTAGGTTTTCTTTATCTCCTTACAGGAGTCAAACCTATAATGTGGTTAGATTCTGTTAAGTAATTTGTAATTTCTTTAACACCATTATTATCTCCGTACTGTATTAATTGGAATTTTTCCTCATTGAATTGCATGTTGTTTTCCCTGGTCCACTGGAACACTACATTCATGTCTTCCTGCAGTCGGCCCGTGTCCTCTTGTGTGTTTACTATCTTGCTTAATTTTGTGTCATCAGCAAAAGACGACACCGTACTGTGTCTGGTGTTGGTATCTATGTCGCAAATTAGTATGAGGAACAGAAGGGGCGCTAGCACTGTTCCTTGGGGCACTGAGCTTTTGACATCCGAAGGCTCAGAAGTGACTTGGTTTACTGCTACCGATTGTTTTCGGTTTACGAGGAAATTGTATATCCACCGTCCGATTTTCCCAGTTATACCTTTTGCTTTCAGTTTGTGGGCTATTATACCATGGTCACATTTATCAAATGCCTTAGCAAAATCGGTGTAAATGACATCCACGTTTTTCTTTTCTTCTAGCGCTTTAAGAATTTTGTCATAGTGTTCCAAAAGTTGTGAGAGACATGATCTTCCCGCTCTGAACCCATGTTGACCGGTGTTGTGTAGTTTATTTGTCTCCATGAATGTTGAAATTTTGCTTCGCAGGACTCGCTCGAAAACTTTAATGATGTGAGAGGTTAGAGCTACCGGGCGGTAGTTTTTTGGTAGTGCTTTACTCCCTCCTTTATGCAGTGGGGCAATTATTGCGTTTTTCAAGCTATCTGGTATGTCACCAGTGTCTAGACTCCTTCTCCACATTATAGCCAGGGGTTTTGAGAGGTTTTCCTTACATTTTTTCATTAGGATCGAATTCCAAGAGTCCGGGCCTGGTGCCGAGTGGGATGGCATGTTGGAAATGGCCTCTTCTATGTCTTTTGGACCGAAATCAATATCCAGCATCTGAGGGGTTTCCGTGGGGGGAGGTTTCCATGAAAAATATATTTTGGTCTCTGATGACTTTTGTTTCATCAGGCTCACTGAATGCCATTTCATACTGCCTGCTTAAGAGTTCGCTCATTTCCTTTTTGTCCCCTGTGAAAGAGCCGTCCCCTTTGCTCAGTGGGCCGATGTTTGATGTTGTTTTAGCCTTTTGTTTGGCGTATGAAAAGAAGTATTTGGAATTTTCCTTTATACCTGCAATAGCTTTCCTCTCCTCTTCCATATATTCTTAGCCTTTGTTCAATTTCCACAATTTCTCTATCTATTTCGACCTTTTGCCTATCCTGTAGATTTTGATGTGTGCGTCTTTGTGTGAGTAATTTTTCTTCTTCTGTACAGCCTCCTCCTTTCCCGATCTTGTTTGCTTCTTCGTTTTGTTTGTCTTGCAGGTATATGGTGGCTACAGATTTGGGTCATGGTTTCTGTTATTAAGACTAGACATTCTGCTGGTGTCAGGTTATCCATTAAATCTTCCCAGTCTATTTCCTCCATTTCTTGATTTACCTCTTCCCACCTAATGTTTTTGTTATTGAAGTTAAATTTACTGAAGGGGTCCGGTTTTTGTTCTCGATTCTGAGGTTGTCTGTACACTTTCTAAGGTTGTTTTGATCTCAATTAATTTATGATCTGAGTATGTTGTGTCCGATATGTTAATGCTGTGTACTAGAGAGTCGTTGTTAGTGAAGACCAGGTCTAAGATATTGTTTTCCCGTGTGGGTTCAGCAATATGTTGGGTAAGACTAAAAAAATCACAAAGTTCAAAAAGCTCTCTCGTATTAGTATTTGCTTCTCCGGTGTTATTTGCCACTAACTGGTTTTCTAGTTGTCTCCATTTAATGTTTGGTAGGTTAAAGTCTCCTAGCCATATAATATTTGGTGTTGGGTTCCCCAGGGTTTCCACTTCTGATTTTATTTTGTTGAGCTGGGTTTTGAATTCTTCTCGGGATGAGTCTGGAGGCCTGTATGTAACAATAACTGCTAAATTTAGGGATTCTATTTTAACTCCAAGTATTTCCACCACATCATTACTGTTATTTAGGAATTCAGTACATATCAGTGAGTCATGTATGTACAAGGCTACACCTCCATGTGATCTATGCGTTCTGTCCACCCTATGTAGGTTGTAACCAGGAATCCATACCTCACTATCTTCCTGATCTTTAATGTGAGTTTCTGTGAGAGCCGCAAATATAGCGTTTCCTTCTTCTAGCAGGCCCCTAATAAATGGTACTTTGTTCGTGGTTCTATTTTTTAGGCCTTGGATATTTGCAAACAAGATTGGGGAGGGATTGTTTGGAGTACTATGTGTACCTAATAGTCTTCGGGATGTATTGGCCACTCTTGGGAGGCCAGGAGGTGCTCGAGGTGTTCTATGTGCTCTTCCATCTCCCTCAGTCTCTTCATCTTCATCTGCCCTTTCCCTCCTTGCCTTTTTCCTCTGTCTCGTCCTCGCATAGCTAGAGAGTTTTTTGGGCTACCATTCGTGTTAGGTCTAGCATATCTCCAAGTCCCTCTAATATGAAAAGCTGGGCATTTCATATTGTAGCAGGTCTTGTTCTTAAGTGATGTCTTGCAAAGGGATGGGTGGTGGTATTTGCAGGTTTCACCAAATCTACATTTTCCATGACTGGTTATGTTGTTGCAAATTTTGGGATGAGCAAATCTACATGAATTCCCATTATATTCGCCCTTTTGACCAAAGTAGCACCTTCTTTCCAGATAATATCTGCACACTGGTGTAGACAACCCCAGTAGGTGGGGCTGGGGCTGCAAGGGGTTATGTGGTGAGCTAAGTGTGGTTGTGGGTGATAGTAGGCTTGGTGTATGGGTGGGTGAGGCCTGCAGGGGGGTGGAGTTACGGGTCGGTTGTAGGTGGGCAGGTGGCAGTGGTGAGGGGGGAGACGATGTGGAAGGGGAGCCTGATATGGGGGCTTGTTGCATCCTACGTTCATCCTGCAATTGTATTTGATCAACAGCAGTAGGGTGGTCAATGGCCATAGATGGGATTAATGTGGGTGTTTTCTGGGTCTGGGGAGGTGTGGGGAGATGTGCGGCAGGGTTTGTGTATATGTAGGGTGCGAAAGGTTGTTGTTCGGCAGGCGATGTGTGTTGATGTGCAGGAGGCAATGTGGGCATTATCATGGGAAGGTGCGTGTGTGGTTGATATTTGTATGGGCCCTGAGGCCCCAATAGTTCCCCATTTTCTGTGAAAGGTAGCTATGTTTTGGGGGGGGGGGGGGGGGGGGGGGGGGGGTGCCACTCGTTTACACTCGTTATGTTTAAACTTTAGGTAACTTTAAGTAACACTTTCAATAATTATCTTATGAAACAGAATTCTCACTGCCCTAACCACTTTTCACGTTTTTGGTCGACTGTTTAACGGAATATACGGCACTCTAGGAAAATAACGAACTTTCCAGGCTACCTATACCTGTATAATATAGTATCTATTTTAATTTTCATATTTTACCTATCAACTTGATTCAACACTGCTCATGTTCGAATTTTCACCACATTTGGTTGCGTGGGAGATCTTTCTCTCCAATAACGTCACTACAGTAAAAGTCCGTTAATCCGACGACCGATGATTCGAATCTCCCAATAGTCCGAATTTTTCAATTTGAGGCCAAATCCGAATTCACCCGATGGTCCGAATTTCAAGAAGTCCCAAAGTCCCCTTTTTGAGGCATTAGGCCACTCAAATGACACATAATGGAGCACACACATATCATATGTTCATGAATTCACTTTAAAAGTTTACCATTGTCATTGTAGCCTATTATCTACTTCAAAACATTCAGATTAATGGTCAAAGGAAGCTACTGATATAATCGTAAACACCTTCGTCTTCTTCTTCTTCCACATCGTCTGCTAGAGAGTTTGTTTTGCTCTTGAACGCATCCTTGGGACGCTCCGATGCGCTACTGGCTTGCACCGCATTTTCTGCAAGCACATTCAGTCTTGAGCTTGAAAACGCACCTTTGGACGTATTAGTCTTGAGCTTGAAAACGCACCTATGGATGTTCCGATACGCTACTATTTATAGTTCAGTGATCGGAGCATCCCAAGGGTGCTTTCAAGACAACAAGACCAGGTGCTTTCAATACAATATAATATAACAGAGCACGTCACAAAAGGAAAATCACAAAAGGAAAATTACAAGAACCTCTCAGGGAAGTGCCGTTGTTAAGGCATTACTTCCCGAACCACATCTGATCTTCAAGAGCAAGACAAACTCGCTAGTAGACGGAAGAAGAAGAAGACGTTTATATCAGCAGATTCCTTTGACCATTAATCTGAATGTTTTGAAGTAGTTAATAGGCTACAATGACAATGGTAAACTTTTGAAGTGATTTCATGAACATATGATATGTGTGTGTGCACCATTGTGTCATTTGGGTGGCCTAATGTCTCAATGTTTTCGTCATACACAGGTTCATAGGGGTAAAGTCCGATAATCCGAAAAATCCACTAATCCGAACGAGAGCCGGTCCGCTGCCCTTCGGATTAACGGAAGTTTACTGTACTAACCTGCGATATGGTCGAGAAATAATCTGCACTGATTAATTGTTTAAATATTGTTTTTCTCGGTTTGCTATTATTTACGATATTTGTTTTGTCGGTACCCTTTCCTGTCGAGGTTAAGTTTCGCTTTTGGTAAAATCATATAGGGGGAGGGGAGGGGACGTGTCCAGGAGAGCAAGGGGATATATGTGTTTATGGTCTTTGCGGTCACTGAGGGTATTTTGTTTACAGCATACGTCCTGTTCCCAAGCTAAAAGTTAAAAGTTCCCCTGACTTTAATTCTCTGTATTATACTTTCCTAGTTTAATTACGTGATATACGATGTTCACTATCACTTTTAACTTAGGCTTCCTATTTTCCCATAGCCCTGTTTGATTTCATAGGACTATATAGCTAACATTTTGCTTTTGGGACGTAACGGTTTTTTCTTTCCCTTCTTCTTTCCACCCGCCTTATGGGCCTGCCCTAGGCCTGTCCTAGACCAGCGCCGTGCCACTGCTGTAGGAGTTAACGGATTTTTTTCTCCAAAACGCGTATATCTCTCCAGATATTTTATCAATCGGTTCGATTTTGCACTTCACAGAACCGCGACACTACGTTTGTTTTTGTGTGTGATTTTTTGGAAGTTTAATCACCAGTATCCCGCGGGATAGTCAAAAAATCCCGGACCGCGACGGATGTGACCCTCCACTCTGACTGACTCTATGACTCCATCTTGACTCCCTAGTGAGTTTTTTCTCATTTGTTTACTCCGGGATGTATCGAGTAAGGTTAGGATATGCGTATCAGGAGTGTCCTGGGCGGGTTGCCCGCAGTGCAGTGTATTTTGGGTCGTGTGTTTGGGGCATCTATTTCGGGTGTACCCTCGTGGTCCTGTTGTGGACATGTGAATTTGTTCACGGTTAGCTAGCTTTGTGATGCAGGCGGCTTTCTTTACACGTTATTATTGCTGCCTTTTATCTTTCTGATGAGGTAGCTTTTTATTCTCTGACGTTCCCAGCGTATTTTTCTTCACTTAGTGAAGTTTTTTCTGGGTCCCGAGTCAGTTCTTCCCTTTGCCGGGAAGTTTTTGCTACAGTGGTGTGTTGACGGTGGTTCCTGTTGTTATATAATTCAGTGCTTTTTGTTTATATTACGACATGTTTACCGTGTATTTCCGTCTGCTTAGGCCTAGCCAGCCTCTCGTAGCTTTGCCACATGTACAAGTGTTATTGATTTATGTTATAAATATGTACTACTGTGTCTTGTGTGTCCTGGTTTAGTTGTGTATTGGCTAATTCCACGGACTATATATGTGTCCTGGATTAGTTGTGTATTGGCTATTTTCACGGTCTATTTGTGTGTCCTGGGTTAGTTGTGCTTTGGCTAATTCCACGGTCTATTTGGTGCGTTCAGATTGAATCTGAACGGGGTGGGTTGCCTTTTCCGGCGGGTTTTCTCGGTTACACCATGAAAACCCGGCTGGTTGCCGAGTTTTAATCATGCGTGGTTAAAACAGGCTTGTTTTCCCCGGCGAGTAGTGGCCTGAGGCTCTCCAGGACTGCGTCTCTGTGGTGGTGCCTGTGTTCAGGCGTACTGTGTTTCCCGGCGGGATGGCTTTACCCATTTAACTAAGTGTTCATACGGACACTTGTTGAGTTGAGTTTTTCCCGGTTTTTGCAAAGCCAGTAAAACTAGGCTGTTTGTTGATTGGTCTTTCCTCCCCGGCGATCTTTTGCAAAGAAGTGGGGATAGGAATTTTGGGGTTAACGTTAAAATTCACACCCGGCGGTTGCACCTTGGGAGGGTAGGATTAGCGGATTTGCATAAGTCAGTGTAGTTAACCAGACAATCGAGGGATACGATACGTATCGCCGCCATTCAACATACGGCGATCTAGAATGCTTCGGGAGAAGCCAGATCTAGCATTTAAGACAGGCTTTCCAGTTTTTGATCTGCGAGATAATACGGGGGCCGGCGTCTTTGAGTTTTTTTTTCCAGTAAGAACTTAACAAACACCACTGGGAAGACTGCGTCATTTATAACAAAGCCATGCTGGTCTTTATATTATGTCAGAGGATATTCATAAATCTTTTGGACAAGTTAAGATATTCTGAAATTTTTATACATGAACCTTCCGCGTAGCGAGCCGTGATAGTTGTGTATTACGTCTCGTTACCCGGCTGGTTGTCTAACACTTGTGTTCGAACATGTTGGTGTAGCCTTATGAGCATTATTTCCTGGAAATTTTCTTTTTTCCAGGGCTGAGTTCCGGCGAGACTTTCGAGAACCTGGAGTAAACCGGGGGTGGGTTCGTGATTTCCACCAGTCTCTGTCATGGCTACCATAGACCCTGTTTTTGCCTTGTGTATTGCTCCCTCCTGTTCAGGTATCCCTATCTTTGCACACACTCTTTGCATTAGATGTGTTAAATGTTTAGATCGCTCAAGGGGTTTGTGGGTAACTGGGAACTGTACCTTCTGTACTCAATTGAGTGCCAAAGTGTTGCGGGACAATAGTAGATCCGCGGCGGTCACTTTGAGGGAGGTCAGGCAGCAGTTGTCAAGTTATGCTACCACAGTGGCTCATAAAGCGCTGCAATGTGATAATGTGATTCTTTGGGATAAATTACTGATTGAGCACCCCCCTATTAAACGTACCTCTAGAGTAACTGTACGAAAGTCGGCAGAGACTGGGCAGGGTACAGCACTTTCTCTGGTCCCTACAACTTCTAAGAGACCTTGTCAACCCACGCCCCCGGTGACAGCCTCCACGTCACGGGCGCGGTCCAGGTCCAGGTCGCCCCTCAGACAACAGCCGCCTAGTCATTCTTCTTCACCAGCAAGAAAGAAGAGCAAAGAGGAAAAGTCCAAGGACAGCTCTAGTGAAAGATCGGAAAAGTCTAAGAGCAGTGAAAGATCTAAGTCACACCGCAGCCACAAATCATCCAGGAAAGAATCTAAGGAACGAAAGGCCTCCCGGCGTTCGCCGGAGCCTCGTGCCTCACTTTTTGCCTCTACTCCCGACTTATCTAGTGTCCAATCTGATGGGGCGGGAGTGGAGTCAGAGACTGTGGTGGGGGTGTTGCCAGTGGACAGGTTACCAATGGATATTACACACTTAGAGTTAGAGAGTTCTGTAGGCAGTGATCGCCCTTTAGAAGAGTCTAGTGGGGGCTCAGTGGTTGATGGTGTATCTGACTCCCAAGGGAGTTCGGGCCAAGGCCTGGGTGTATGGCGGTATTCCCAACCAGGGCATGAAGGCCCACGTTTGGTTCAGGAGCCACAGGTACGGACGGACGTCCACCGGGACGCTGTGATCCCATCATCCATTCCTGATTTAACTTGGCACCAAGACGAGGTTCCGGCTTCGGCGGAACCCTCTCATGATGGGCCAGATGACAAGGATGAGGTGTCTATAATCTCTGACATGGAAGTGCAAGAGTCGGGTTCAGTTCTAGACGACTCGCAAGATAGGAATGATTCACCTCTGAGTTCTTCATCCGCTAAATTTGTCACGGCGGAGGAAATAGATGGGTTGTTAGTTACTGCTCTAACAAAAAAAAATTGGCCAACAGCCGGAGACTCCTACAGTGGACCTGGGAGCTCCCATGACAAGTTCAAGTGTTCGGCCTCTGATCGCTTCTATTGCTTTGACCAAGATTCCGCACCCTCCCTCTATATCACCTAATATAGTCACTAGGCCTGCTTCGGCGGCACTGACTACTTCTAATGTAAGGGTGGTAACGGATGTGAATCCTCCCCCGTTGGATAGAGCACCGTTAAGAAAGGTAGCTATGCCCCTGTTATATGGTCCAGATGACTCATGGGTTCAAATGATCCCAACTAAGCCAGAGACGGCGCAGCCCACTTTGTCAGGGGAACTTCCAGTGCCACGTGAGTGGGTAATCCAGGGAAATAAATCTAGAAAGTTACGAGCCTTGGATATTGCGGGTAATGTACTTGATGTTAATATTAAGGCCATTCCGAACCATTATCACCATGACTTTTTTGTGTATACAGCTACGCCTGCACTGCCCCCTGCCTCAGCTTCAAAACTGTTTTCTGACTGGACCAATCATGACGGTTTTAATGATATAAAAGCACTGTCAGCTCTCACTCCAGAATTAGATTTACAAACGGTCACAGACACAGCCGCTAACCCAGTGTTGAAGGTGGGGCAGTTGGGTCCAGGACCTTGGGTGGAATGGGAGGTAGAGGCTCAGAACTTTGCGACCACCTTCACCTCGAAATCTTCGCACCAGATTCCTCAGGACAGCCATTCTTGGTTCTCTATGCCAGTCTTTTCAGCCGGCGGAGTTCCATCTGCTTTGTTTGCTTTTTTAGCTGCCCCCCAAAATCAATCTATGCGAACTTAAAGATCCTTTCACTACGCCTTCACCAGCTCACCTAGACCGGGAGTTTAGGCTACAGGGGAAGGCGTATAGACTTTTTTCCCAGTACATCGTTATGCACCAGGTGACGAAATCTATGTTACGATCCACTCAGGCAATCGCGGACGCGGAGGCCAGAAGATCGGTTGAACTATCTCGGCGATTACTCCTTCAGACTTCGATTCAGTCGTTGGGGGATATACGCACAGCCTTGCTCGAGGCGGTGCGGGCGAGACAGGATCTTAGGATGTCCCTGGTGAGGAAACTTCCTGACAGAATTGCGAACCAGGTGGTCATGTCGCCGGTGCTAACTCCCTCATTAATGTCCCCTGATGTGTGGAGAACTGTTTTCAATATGGCTCAGGCCTTTAAGCACAGTCCGACCCCTTCTAAGAAACCTGCTTTTAACTTTCCCAAACCCAAGCCAGTCGCAAAAGCTCAGCCAGTGGGTCAAAGCCCTTTCAGATACCTAAGTCCGCTTCCCCCCTAGGTCAGTACAGGTATAAACAAGGTAAGTTTGCAGGTCATAAAGGACGGAACTATAGCAGACCGGGCCAGGGCCCGTCTTCTACCAACGCCGGCCAGTCGGCTAAGCATCCACCACCACCACCACCACCCACCACACACCACCCACCACCACCAAAAACTAAAGTCTCTCTCCCAGGGCCGGTCTCACGGCGGGTGGATCAGAGGGTAGTACAGCCGGCGAACCCTTGTCTGCTAACTGGGTCGTTCCGGACGTGTCACCGCGCATGGCCAGTAAATACTTGGGCGAGGATGGTGGCACGCAAGGGCATCACCTGGCAGTGGCTCCGGCGACCTCGTTTACGTCAGCCGACAAAGGCAAATTTAGTTTCATTAGCGGTGGAGTCACTAGTCCAGGAAATGATCGCCAAGAATGTCATCATCCCGGTTCCTCAAAATTACCCAGTTTTCACATCCAAACTATTTCTAGTGCCCAAAAGAGACTGTTCAGATGAGACCAGTCGTAGACCTGTCTTATCTGAACCTACATATTCACAACATGTCATTCAGGATGCTAACAGTAAACCAGATCAGGCTAACACTTCCGCCGGGAGGATGGATGTGTTCTTTAGACCTGACGGACGCGTATTGGCACGTCTCGGTCAACAAAAGATTTCAAAGGTTTCTGGCCTTAAGAATAAAGCATCAGACTTATGTCTTTCAGAGGATGCCGTTTTGATTGAACCTAGCACCTCGCTTATTCACGAAATTAGTCCGGCAAGCCCTGATGCCCTTGTTAACCCTTTACGAGCGGCCTATGCGGTTTATTTATATGTACCGCCCAGCGGGGTGTTTTTAGCCAAAATAGGGCTGTTTACGTGATCATTTTCATGCCTAAATAAGACCCAGAACGTAAACAAGTCTATCCCTGAAAGGGCATAAACAGAGCTTTCGAATGACACCATAACGATCCTTTTATGATGGCTAGTTTTCTTGCAATAACCGTGCAACGCGAGTGCAAAAAGCATGTAATTAGCCACTTTCCCGATACAATTCCGTATATAGCGAGTGAGAGAGGTAGGAGGAGGTGTTCGTGTCAGTAGGTTCGCCGCGGTGGTCTGGAGCAGTCATACACTCGACTTCACCACTTGTCTCTCTCTCTCAGCAACATTACGTGCTGAAATTGCCACTCGAGTTATGTCGAGCGCCGCCACATAGTCCAGCATTATTTAACTCGACTTAAGTTGCGCGCCGACTTTTAGGGGTTAAGGCAAGGGATCAGGATTTTGTGGTATCTAGACGACTGGCTAGTGGTGGCAGAGATGGGACAAGTATGCATAAATCATGTCAACATAACATTAAAACATGTCAAAACTCTAGGGTTCAAGGTCAACCTGGTAAAGTCAAACCTTGTTCCCTCAAGAGTAGTTCAGTGGATAGGGCTGGTCTGGGACACAGCTACTCTCACTCTGAGTCAGAGTGCGGACAATCGCAACAGATATCGCAGGAAATTGTTTCTGTTCCTTCACAGTCTGACTACGACACAGAGAATCTGGGAGTCTCTGGTCGGCTCTCTCAACGGGATTCAACTAACGGTACAGTTGGGCCGGTTAAGAGTCAAACGTTTGGAGGGCAACAAATATTTTCCGCTATTGCCGGCGAAAAAATTATGGCCCATACCAAAATTAAATCCACAACTTGCTAGCGGTCTGGGTGAAGAGGGAAACATTACACTCAGTCATGTCATAGACCTCTCCTCCACCGACGGTATGGGTAGACACGGATGCGTCAGGAACGATAGGTTGGGGCTTTCAGTCAAACCAAGGGCACCAGGGTCAAGGGCTTTGGTCCCATTCAGAAATCTCCCACATCAATGTCAAAGAATTACTAGTCCCCTTATATTTCCTTCAGGCTCACGGCTCTACTTTACGGGGCAATGCGGTGGCCTTCAGAATGGACAATCTGAATGCAGTTCACTGTATTCAGAAACAAGGGTCGACGAGATCTCGGGGGTTGCTAAACGTGTCGGAAGAGATTTTTATTCTAGCCAACAGGCTGGACATTCAGCTTCACGCATCTTATCTCCCAGGCGTAGCAAACGTCTGGGCAGACGCTCTGTCTCGGAGACAGAGCAGAACAGTAGAATGGGCGCTCAAGCAAACCATTTTCGACCAAATAATTGCGGAGCCTTACCATCCACAAGTGGATTTGTTTGCGTCAGAGGAGACTCACAAACTCCCACTGTACCTCACCCGCCAGACGATAACGCCGGCGGGCGGGCCAGATGCACTGGTGACAGACTGGAACAGGTGGAGTTCCATTTATCTGTTTCCGCCGCCAGATGCGTCTCTAATGTGCCACGTAGTAAACAAACTACAGGATTATCGGGGCGTAGTCTCACTAATCGCGCCCCTGTGGCCGGCGCAGTTGTGGTACCAGCAATTGAAGACGTGGTGCCCGGACCCGGTATCCCTCCCGGTGGGGTTTTTCCACTTAGACACAATTGGCAACCTAAAGACCTCGCTGACTTTTGCATTATGGACATTCAGGAGGCCAAATGGCTAGCACCATATGGTAGAGACGTGACCAATAAATTCATGAATCAATATACCCAGTCTACTAAGCGACAGTATCAATCGCATTGGCAAGCCTTTACTTCTTGGATTCTTAGAACAGAACAAACTGTGCCCTCGGTGGCTTTGGTTTTTAATTATTTAAATTATCTGTTCGAGCAAAAACGTTTATCTGTAGTAACGTTAAAAAATCACTTAACAGCGATTAGGATACCATTTTTGGACCTTACCGGTCTCTCCATACCAGTTGCGGAGGAAAAAGGTTTTATGAGGGCATGTTTTAAACTCTGCCCACCTCCCCGTCAGCTCATGCCTACCTGGTCTCTGGACAAGGCATTGTCTTTACTTCATTCCCGTCTGTACCAAAATACTGCAGATTTTACATTACTTTTAAAAAGGGCTGTATTCCTTATGGCCTTGGCTACCGGGAACAGAGTATCTGAGCTGGCGGCGATGAGCAACACACCTAATTGCCTCAGGTTTGGTAGGCTTAATGAGTGTATTCACATTGCACCTTCCCCAGGGTTCATAGCCAAGAATGAGCACAGTGAAACACGTGTTTTCAGAGTTCACGGTGCCGGCGTTGAAAAGGGGAAAGGTGCACCATAATTTATGTCCAGTGCAAGCTCTAACCAAATATTTGAGAGTGGCACCTCTAAATCACCACGGTGCTTTATGGGTAGCAAGTACGGGTAAACGCTTGATGAAACGTAGACTGGCTTCTCTCTTGGTCGAGGTCATTAAAGAGAGTAATCCCGGCGTTGTGGGTAGGGCCCACGATTTACGCAAGTGGGCGGCTTCGTTACGTTTCCTTAAGAATTTTTCTGTTGAAGATATTACGTCCACTCAGTTGTGGGCCTCTAATCATACGTTTTTGACTCGTTACCTCTCAGTAGCTCTAGACAAACCTTCCTTGCCATGTATATCTTTAACCCTTCCTACCCGGGCTTCCTTAGGTAAGGACAGCGCGGCTGAAGGGCCACTACCCGGTATGCCTTACGTAAGGCATTTGCTTGAAAGCGTGCTTTGAATTTCGCGCGGGCAAATTTTACTTTGCGGGGGCGATCGTAGCGCCACCAAGGCTCAACTACCACGCTTATCAGTTCCTACGTTGCCGCCATTGAGAGCTACAGCAAAAAAATGAATTCCGACGCGTCCGATACTGTGCAATCTCCCGCGCGTCCCAGTGCTACCCCGCTTGCAACATCTACGCCTCTGCCAACCGAGAAGAAAAAGAAACTAAGGAAAGTGAAACGTTTGCTAAGTGAGAGTGCAATACAACGTGAACTTTTCAACCCGGATTTGAGCAGTGGTGAAAGCTCTGTGGACAAAAACCTCTATATTCAGAGTAGAAGTGGGAGCGAAATTGACGATTTTGTGGGATTTGGTGCTGATGACAATGTTGATTTATTTGAGGGGGGTGATAGTAGTGATCCTGATGTGGAAGTGGTGGAGGAAGGTGCTATTGAAGTACCAAGTGTGCTAGAGCCAACCCCTTCGCCTAGTTTCGTAGGTCAGGGTAGGCCTAGGCCTAGCCCTAGCCCTACACCAGGACCTTCCCCTTTGCCTGCCCGTACGCCCTTGAAAGTGGGTAAATACTTCTATAAACAGTCTTTAGTGAAAAGTGCAGCCAAGAAAGCATGCAGGGAGGCAGAAAAAGTGAGGGAAGGTGTAGATAGTGAGAGTGACGCCGACCCAGGCCTAGCAACCACCCGCATTCCTTTGTCCTGACGCCTTGACCCAGGACGCCGGGAGGGCCACCCACAGCCCTCGGCTTCATCTGTCCCTCAGGATGACCAAAGGGCCTCTACAAGTGCGTCATTGGCCTCCCACAGTGTGCCACCACAGGCCCCGCATCGTAGGTCATTATTTCCTGCGGAAAAGTCCACGGCTAGCCGCAAAAGGAGCCCAACTCCCGAGGCCGAGGCTCCCATTGCTCAACCTCCCGCAGCCCCACGCCGCCGACGCCCGGTCTATTCTTCACCAGAGTTGTCTCCTGAAGAGGCTGCTGACGACCCCAACATTGCCCCAGATGACCTGACGTCGCCTGAGGAAAACGAAGAGGAAGAGGAAGAGGAAGAGGAAGAGGAAGTCCCGACAAGAAGAGTCAAAGGACCTCGAGGTCGTGGACGTGGTCAGCCTGCCGACGCCGCTGCCCCTGGGCCTGGGCCTGGGCGTGGGCGTGCAGGGCGTCCGCCTGGGCATCCGCGTGGCCAAGGGCGTGTGCCAGGGCGTCCAGGGCGTGTGCCTGCTGCAGCTCCACGTCCTCGACCTGCTGAAATGTTTGTGTGGTCAGATGGGGCGGATTTTGTGCCAGATTTTCCTGCCTTTGACGAGGTACAACAGGGTTCTGGGGGTGTCACCAGCATATCCCTGTGGCCCAAATGCCACCCCCAGTGAACTTTTCTGTGGCTTCTATGACAATGAAGTCATGGAATACCTTGTCAAAGAGACAAATCACCACCAGGCTATCTGTTCAAACTTTCTTGGCAGGAAGACAAGTGCCAAGATGGTGGCATGGAGAGCTCTCACTGTGGCAGAATTATATGTGTTCTTGGCACTCACAATGCTGATGACACACATAAAGAAGCACGTTCTGGCCGACTACTGGATAACTGGCGATCTCACAACGACTCCAGCATTTGGCAAATTCATGTCAAGGGATAGGTACTTCGACATCCTCTCATATTTCCACCTGACAAATAACATGCATGTCCACGAGCCAGACACACTCTGGAAGATCAGGCAACTGTATGACATGATACGTCATCGGTTTTCCACCTACCTGATTCCATTTCAGAAGCTGTGCATCGACGAGTCTCTGGTCCTGTTCCGTGGTAGGCTGCACTTCCGACAGTATATCCCGTCAAAGAGACACCGCTTCGGCATCAAGCTCTTCGTCCTCTGCGACTGCAAGACGGGATATGTGCTCGACTTTATAGTCTACAGCGGCAAGGGTGGTGAGGTGGAGATTGACCCCCCTCATTGGTTTTGGCGGCGCTGTGGTAAAGAGGATGATGGAGAGGTACTTCCATGACAACCACGTCCTCTATACCGACAATTATTACACGTCGCCTATCCTCACCAAGTACCTCCATGACCGCAAGACCGGAACTGTCGGCACAGTGAAGGGGAAGAGGAAGGGCATGCCAGCCTACCCAACCAAAACTAAGAAGACGGACATCTTCCATAAGAAGAGTGGCCCCATCCTCTCCATCCACTGGCATGACCAGCGCAAGGTCAACCTCCTCACCACATGCCACAAAGCAGAGATGGTCCCCACAGGGAAGGTGGACCGAAAAACGAAGAACCCTATCACAAAACCAGCTGCTGTTCTGGACTATAACCTGAACATGCGCCTCGTCGACAAGTCCGACATGCAGATAGGCTTCATAGACTGCCTGCGAACATCTTGCAGGTGGTACAAGAAGTTTGTCCTGCATACAGTAGATATGTCTGTCCTCAACGCGTACAACATCTACCGTTTGAGGGTCCAGTCATCAAGTACAAGAGCCTGCGGACCTTCCAAAAGCAGCTGATACATGAGCTCCTGGTAAAACATGCGGGTACACCAGGGAGGCCACTACAAGGACCAGGCATGATGGACAGAATAGGGTGTGCCGACTTCTTCAGAAAGCACCAGCTCGTCGCCCTTCCTTTCCAGGGTCCTAACAGCCGAATTAGGATGCAGAAGAGGTGCTATGTGTGCACCCGCACAACTCGACGACCAAGCAAACCCACAAAAACCACTTGGCAATGCCTCGAGTGTCAGGTGGGACTGTGTGCTGGCACCTGCTTCAATGATTTCCACACTCTGGCAAACTATTGAAGTGTAAGTGACAGTGATAGTGACACTCAATAATAATAATAATAATATAACTAAGTACTGTATTTACCTTGCACGTCCCGTTCCTTCAAAATAAGATCCCAATCTACTCCCTCTAAATATCTTTTCAAGGATACATTATAGGTTTGACTCCTGTAAGGAGATAAAGAAAACCTAATATTAGTAGTGGCCCCGTAATCATTGACGAACATGCCTATTACATAAGGCATCCTCTTCAAACACTAATCCGCCGTAGTTTGAATCTACCGCG
This sequence comes from Paralithodes platypus, assembly GCA_032716605.1. Classification (NCBI taxonomy): domain Eukaryota; kingdom Metazoa; phylum Arthropoda; class Malacostraca; order Decapoda; family Lithodidae; genus Paralithodes; species Paralithodes platypus. The sequence goes on along the minus strand of CM064551.1, from coordinate 46,686,772 downwards.
CAGAGCATTTAAAAACTGAGGAGCCTTCATCATGAGCGCACGCGACCTCACTCATGGCTTCAGTCATTATGAATTGGGTTCTCACTACGAAAAAACTTCGTAAAAAATAAAAACAAAAAGAAAATAAGAATAACTATCCAATAAGCTTTCCATCATATCGTGGATGTACTTGTGTGGATTTCTGACCAGACGCTGAATCAGGCGTCATTCCTCCTTCACTGACATATCAAGTAAACCAAAATCCTTAATACATCAACGAATGGGAAGGGGACGGTCGGGAGGGCCCCAGTCGTCAATGATTACGGGGCCACTACTAAATATTAGGTTTTCTTTATCTCCTTACAGGAGTCAAACCTATAATTTATTAGTGGCCCCTCCATCATTGACGAACATGCCTGATATCTAAGACTGGAGGGGGACATTCGTAATCATATCATAACTCTAGAAAAACAGATAATAAAAACAACCACATAGTATTGTTACTTTTTGAAAAATGTATTTAATACGGCGTAGGCCGGAAATATACAAGAAAAAGGGGTTCAGGCAGGTGCGTGCTTCAAAGAAGCCTGCCCGACAAAAATAGGTAACCCTGAAGATTCTGAACACAGATCTGTAGTTACAAAAGGCACCCCACTCAACGAGTGGTGACAAAAATAATAAGTTATAAGTTTATATGTGCACATCATAAACCCCAAAATACATGTGGAGATCAATTGCTAATGAACTCCATTGAACTAATGTTACATTGCTTTCGCAGCTAAAACTACTATAACAACACCGTTGTTTTGTACTAGCACAAATTCTCGCAGAGAAATTTTCATATCACATTTTAACCTTAAATTGTATCACAGCTCTCATACTCCGGCGGGGTCTAGGGTGTCCTATGTCAACTGACTGCACCCCCCCCCCCCCTTCCGTGAAAATAAACATAAGTGACTGCAGGGCCACCTAGACCCCCTGCCTTAAAGCTATACATGGTAAGGAAGGTTTGTCTAGAGCAACTGACAAGTATCTAGAGAGAAACGTATGATTAGACGCCCACAACTGTGTGGACGCAATATCTTCAACTGAAAAGTTTTTCAGGAAACGTAAAGAGGCCGCCCACTTGCGTAAATCGTGGGCCCTACCCACAAACGCCGGGATTACTCTCTTTAATGACTTCTACCAGAAGAGAGGCTAATCGCCGTTTAAGTAAGCGTTTACCCGTACTCGCTACCCATAAAGCACCTTGGGGGTTATGAGGAGCTATTCTCAAATATTTGGTTAGAGCTTGCACTGGACATAAATTATGATGCACCTTTCCCCTTTTTAACGCCGGCACCGTGAACTCAGAAAACACGTGTGCACTATGCTCATTCTTGGCTACAAACGCCGGGGAGGGTGCAATGGAAATTGAATCATTAAGTCTACCAAACCTAATAATAATAATAATAAGCATGTTACTTATTTCTCATAAGTGCCAATTTTTCCGAAGAATTCACTAGCGCTCGAAAAGAGAAAGAAAAAGAACAAAAATCAATGCATCAAAAGAAGGCTCATATACAACACACATTTAACAATCACTAGCAGTGGCAAAATAGCCTAAACTCTATAGCCATCTGTCATGACACCTCTCTCAAGATCATAGCTTCTCTCAAAGAGAAAAGTCTTAAGTTGTCTCTTGAAGCATTCAACAGAACTCAGTTGTCTCATGGACAGTGGCAACCTGTTATACAACCTCGGAGCCATGTAGGAGAATGACCTCTCAAAGAAAGAAGACTGCTGGAAAGCCCTTGGTTCATCAAGACGAAAAGGGTCATTGTCATGACACACAACTACACCATGGTGTGCCGGTGGACGCTTGAGCAGCTCCGCAAGGTACCTAGGCTCACCAAATTTGAGAACCTTAAAAGTCACTAAACACAACTTAAATTCTATTCTTGCTCTTACTGGCAGCCAGTGCAGTTCTATGTGAAGAGATGTAGTAGGAGTTCTAGGTGGAACACCAAAAATGAGTCTTGTGGCCCTGTTAAAAACAGACTGAACTTTCTTTAAAATATAATTTGGAAGACCCACCAACAGGGCATTGCAATAATCAACACGAGAGAAAACCAATGAGTGAACCAACGTCAGGAGGCAACGTCTGGTTATAAACGGCTTCACCAAATAGAGATTTCTGATGTGCAAGTAACAACTTTTAACTATCTGGTTTACATGCTCTTTGAAATCTAATCGGGAGTTCACATATACACCCAGATTTCGAACAGAGTTGACCGGTCGCAGCTGAGATCCACCCACATTGATGGAGAGGGCACCTACTATATCATCAGCTCTTCTATTTCCTCGGATGATGAGAATATCAGTTTTACCATCATTTAGTTTATAAGTTTTCTCGCTCTCATCCACTTCTTGATATCAGACATCAACAATTCCATCTTACTCCGTATATCAACTATATTTGTGATTCTCACATAAATCTGGGTGTCATCTGCATAAAAGTGAAAGGTGACATTATGTGCACGAAGCAGAAGAGACAAACTGCTGATATAAATTATGAATAGGATAGGACCTAAAACTGATGCCTGCAGAACACCATACTGCAGGGGTGTCGAGTCCGAGACCATTTGATTTACCATCACACTCTGGGATCTACCTGACAAGTACGACCCAAGAAGCAAGAGAGCAGAGTCACGCACACCACAATCGTAAAGATCACTCAATAGCAACTCGTGATCCACTGTGTCAAAGGCCGCAGAGAGATCAAGCAAGACCAATAGTGAGGCCACACCATTGCAAATGTTCTCAACTAGATCATTATGTACTCTAATCAATGCTGTTTCAGTTGAATGATGCTGTCGGTAAGCAGACTGAAAAATAGGGATAGTTTCATTCTGCTGAAGTAGTGGTTGTAATTGGTCAAGTATTGCACGCTCTAATATCTTTGATATGAAGGACAGGTTGGAGACAGGACGATAGTTCAACATGTTCTCAACATCAAGTCCAGGTTTCTTTAGACTAGGTCGGAGTAGTGCATGCCTTTCAGACTGTGGGAAGTTACCATCAGAGAAGCACTTATTAATTATTTTGGAAATAAACTCAACTGTGTGATCATAGACTCTTGGTAGCTTGGAAACATTTATGGGATCCAACGGGCAAAATGTTTTATTGAGGTTTCTTATGTAGGACGAGATCATGTCCACCTCTACTGAGTGAAAGGATGAGAGGACATTATTAGGAATGTGTCGGGGTTGGAGTACAACTGAAAGTTCTTCACCAACAGAAGCATCATCCAGTTCCTGTCTTATGCGAGTTATCTTGCCAGCAAAAAATGCCACAAAGTTGGCAGCCAACTCGGCATCGGGTACAGAAGGTCTTAAGCTGACTCTTGTTTTTCCAAGTAAACTGTTTACAATTGAAGCCAACCTCCTCTGGTCGCTACCACATGAGTCAACTTTTCCCTGATAATACACTTTCTTTTCATCTTTGATTGTGTGGATCACGGCTCTTCTGGCTGACAGATATTGCAACCATGTAGAGTCTGTTTTATTTATCCGCCATTCACGTTCAGCTCTTCTACGCGCTCTTCTAAGAAATTTA